>JAUZNJ010069939.1:0-25886 GCA_034780135.1 Jordanella pulchra
TGTTTAAATCAACTCTTACTGTACAGTAGCCTGTTTTTTTGTTTGGTTTATATATTTTTATCTTTGTGTGCATCTGGGTGGGTTTTTTCCCTTTAGTTTTCTGATACTACATAGAATTTCCTCACTGAGGAGCAATGAAGATATTCCTATTCTATTCTATAATCCAAGCATGCTAATGTTAGCATGACCAGTGTAACTAGCATATTAGCCAATTCTGTCACATAGGCTACTATTAGCTACCTGGAATATACTGTATGTTCATATTCATAAGTTAGGAAAACTAGGGTTTGTAAATGATCTCATGCTCACATCTCTTCCAAATATAACTAATGTTTGCATTTTTGTACTTAAATATATTATGAAACTTTCTTAAATCAGGAGCTATCTTCACAGCCTAACATCCCATTTATTACAGTGTCTGCTGTACTATTTTTTAAATTACATTTTTCATTCATTTTCATTTCAGAGTATATATTTACTTCTATTCACCTAAACTTTGTATATTTTTTTATCCAATTTTTGTAATCAATTCAGTTTTTGTCCTTTGTTATTGTTATTCAAAAGTAAAATGCATTTCCATAAATTTTAAACTGACATTGAAATCAGATCTAGTTTTTTTATGACCTTTACAAGAAGAAAAACTGACTGTTGACCCTTTACTCGTTTAGTTTGTAATTATAAACCTCCTGGAGTCAAGCACTGGAGAGCTGCATGACTTTCACCTCAACATTAAGTAAACCTTGGCTTATTATTTAAATTGACTAAATGTTTCCGACCCAAGCAAAAGGATTAAATTGTTCAGAGATGTGAGATTTGAGTGAAAACTTAACTGCAGATCCCATCCATAGCTCTTGAATTATGTTTTAGACACTAATGTTTGGCTGTTTGGTGTGTAGCAATTGCTGACACTGAGGACCCAGTTTTACTCTTTTGGCAGAGCTTCATTCCTTTCACAGTGGTTGATTTATTTAAACTCAGCTGCGGATTTGGTATAAACTCTGCGGTCTGGAAGCTTTTTGTTTCAGTTTGAATACAGAGAATGTGAATACTACTGCTGGCTATTGGGTAAAACGCCTGCGGATTTTTTATGCTTGCAGTGAAAAATCTGTTATTGCATTTGGCTTTTTTGTGTTACTCAAGCAGAAACATGTAAACGTACTTGTGTGTGTTTATCAGACTGGCTTCTGCTTGGCATCTTTGACTTAGAAGTATATTGACAGTTCATAAGAAATGAGGGTTTGAGGTTGGAGTTCCTATAAGTTGAATAACTTTAGCTTTTCCACTTGAAGATTTATTGATCCAACATCCAAATATATCTGGATGTTGGTTTTGTTTTTTCTTACTTTTGTTTCAGTTTTCACTGAAAAAACTAAGAAATTTAAGGGAAAATATCCAGTGGTAGAAACATCACAAAGCTCATAAGAAAAAAATTCAAGAGCTTTCTAAAAAGGTAAATATAAAAGAAACTGTGACTCATCTAGGGAAAAAATGGTCTTTAGCTCTCAACATTTCTGCAAAAATCCAGACAATTACAGATCTTTGCTTCAATATCATTGCATTGAGTTTTAAGCTCTTTGATAACTATACGAATATATAAACGTTATGCAAAATGACTAATGAAGACACCCAGACTTAGTAATTACTCCTAACCTTTTTTAAAGTATCAAAGTGTCAAACTTTTTCTTTTTAACCATTTACTTATTTTCTCTCTGGTGTAATACATTTGACAAGGAGGCCCTTTTGCGTTAGACAGTTTTAAAAATAGGAAATATAATACAAGACAGATATTCAAGTCGGACAGAAAAAAAGAACATACCAAGTAAGATGCTGACCTGACTGAGTCAAGATGGATGATTATGGGAAACAACACAAATCTGAATCACTCATTCCTGCAGTCAGAGCACTAATTAAGAAGTTCACAACTGAAACATGAAACAATGCCGCTACTTAGATGGTGGAGAGTTCAAGGTAAAAGTTAAATTTAGGAGTTCAACAACTCTCTATTAAATTCAAAAAGTGATATCTGCACACAAAGTGGTTCTTGAATGGATTGTTTTGCAATTTCGATTTGACCAAATGCCACCAGGCTGTTATGAATAGTGGAGATTTCAGCTGTTGCACTGGGTAACTTCTCTCCCAGACATTGATAATTTTGTCAGAAGCCATGGGATTATGTACTTTCTTAAATTACCCGGACCTATGTACTCCAACATAAAATTGAAAACGGATATTTATTGGTTCTATCAACAGGTTAATGACAACAACATTTGCAAACTCAGCATACAAAAGAGTTCACCAGAAACATTTTTTTAGTAGTATTTAAAATCCTTTTTAAACTGTAAGTGATGTACCTGATGATAACATAAAATAAAATCCCACAAAAGATTTTTATGACTGCTTCCACCTTGCAAGATTTATTGGGGAAAACAACAATGTTCATTTAGCAAAAAGGGGTTTAAGGAAAGCATCAGCAGTGATGCTATTATTGTATAGGGTGATCAAGAGATCTTTACCAGTATGAAGCCTAAAGTTGAACTTTTTCATGGCGCAGATAACTCTGTGGTTGCAGTCTATGGTGATTTTAGATACATCTAGTGTAGTTTTAAAAACCTAACCAATGTATTTCTGAAGAAAAACCAACTGGGAAGCACTTCCACATATTCAGGACTCAGCCTAATGAGCAATGGCACTCCTTGTCAGACAAACTATGATCTAACTAAAAATCTTGTTGCAGTGAAAAACATCTACGGGGACTCAAGTCAAGCCTCACCAAAGCCCCAAGGGTAAACTTTGTTAAAGAAAAGAAGGTCTGTAAATAGAACAGCCTGCAAACATCTACAGCTTGCTGTCATCTACAGAATACCAATAATGCTATGCATCTATCGCAAGTTGTATATTAGAGCTCCCAGAGTCCCAGAAGTATGCCATTAGTCTAAGCTTTGTCTCTCTGTGAAATCCCTCAGCATTCTCTCGGTTTTCTGAGCGGATCCAAGCGAAGACCCTCTGACAGCAAACTTGCGCCTTCACTGCTCATATCATTGATACTAATGGGGATGGGTGTAGGGTAGGGTGGCATGCGGATCAGAGTCTGCTGGGGTGTGCTGTGTGGGTGCACACAAAGTAACCAAAGTCAGGATTACACAAGTGGAGCATGTGTGTTTGCTCCGCGGCACAAAGATCAATTCATGTCGCTGCAGCAAATGGTATGACAACCAGTCTCCTCCCAAACACCATCTGCCTCCTCTGTGCCAATTTGTCACAGCACATCCAAGTGTGGCAGTGCCCTCATTTAACATTAAACAAGAGCATGACTTGGAGAAGAAAATGTGGAGAAAAAGACTAAGAAGAAAAAAGGGCAGAGGCAAAGGCACAGTCCTTCTAAGTAACCAGTGAAAGAGGTCAGTGTAAGTTTAGAAGAGGCCAAAGACAGAGAAATATACACAGGGGACTCAAGCATGTACTGGCATCCTAAGGACTCCATGAAAAACAGATACATGAGAGAATCTGGGTTTAAAATTGGATGAGGACTTCAGCTGTGTGGGTTTTTTTTTTTTAACAGAAAAGCTGTTACGTCAAAACAAAAATAATTATTCAGGGTAAAAAAAAAAAAAATTCAGCTGCATTCAAACGGTGCCACCAAATTAAAGATGTTTTTCTTTTCTGTGACTAAAAAACCCAGGTGCAGAAATGAGTCTCATGTAGATATTAAAATATAATAAAAATAGAAACCTGAAGTCAATAAACTGCATTATGATCGCACAAATCTGGAGGTTTAAAAGTTTATCCAAGTTAATCTATTGTAAATTTGGCAACATTATAACAGAAGTGGTTTTATTTTTCAAAAAGCTGCTTTATGTTTTGATGATCTACACAAAGAGCTTTTCAGCTTTTTCCTGGCATGTGGGCATTGAGCAAATGTTCATACATCAGAACTATGCTTCTTCCTCAGCGGCAGCAGCATAGTGCCTGCATTATTAAGTGAGTGGGTGACAAGATATGAAAGCAATGCCCTTCATTCTTTTTGCCTCCCTCTCCTTTCTCCTGCATTTGGCAAAAGAACACCTCCATTCAACTCAGTGGTCTGATCGCTTTTCATGCTTGTGCACCCTCACTGACTGCCATTCTGTCCCATACAACCTGCACTGATGCATCATCGGTCCTGACACTGGGGGCCCTCATGCCACCCTGATGCCAGAGATGCAGCTCAACACCAAAACCTCATTCTCAAACAGTCAATCCGCCATCAGCAGAGATATTTACCTGCTGTCAGCAGAGTGCATTGCCACCATGGTGGGCTTCTTTTCATTTTGACTGAGGCAGCGTACCCTCCATTGGTCCCAAGCTGCACGTGTGCACAGCCATCCAAAAGAGGGGATCAGAGAACAGTGAAGCTTTGAAAAGCCAACTTGAATAGAGACAACCAGAACCCAATGTGAACATTCAATGAGTGAAAATAGGAGCTTATGAGGGCGACACTGAAGTTACCCTCCTGTTTTTTTTTTACCTTTGGGTCAAGCTAGAACAATATCAGAACTTGCACAGGCAACACAATAAGGAAAAACATTGAAGCCATTAACTGGAACACTGCTACATTTTAACTCCCACGCACAGATTTTCTCAATTTACCTTCATTTGCCAGAAATACGGCTGTGGTAAACAGAAGCAGATACAACCTCTTTTGCAGTTATCGCAATGCGGTAAAGCTGGGTAAAAGGCTTTAATATAAATAGTGATGTTGCATTTAGGTTACATGATTTCGCTCTTTGCCCCAGTTCTACAACAAAGTGTTTGAAAAATGTTGTTTTCTAAACCATTCTTCACATCCTTACAATGACAGGGGGTGTAAAGATAAACTCAGCTCCACATAGACATCGTAGTTTTAACAATTTTAAAAGATAGTTTGTAGTTATAAAGTTTAAGAAGTTTAAATCAACATTTAATGCACTAATAGAAAAGTCACAAACACCATCCGGATAACCTTTATATTCTATGTGTAAAAAAAGCACCCAAAAAGCAAAAAAACAAACAAACAAAAGGACAAAGGGGAATAAAATATCTGACATTTAAGCAACATTACAAGAGGAGAAAAGAAGGTCATGTGATCTTACAGTTTTGTCACGTCCTGCGATCCAACAATCTCTGCTCCTCCTACTTGTCCAAAGTAACAATCTCTCTTGCTGCGTGAAGGACAAACGTGGCGAGGTCGGTGGGCCGTCAAACACTAAACCCTCCTTAGAGGATCCCGCCCCAATAATGCTCAGTCTTCAGCAAACTTCCTGTGAAAGCAAACAGAAAACTACATAAGAATGCACAATAAGAACAGCTGCACACAAACCTGCTGCTTTAAAAACCTTGGGGTCTATTTCTTTTGTCTAAATGGGGACTAGTGACCCACAGAGGCCCAATGAAGAGGGGCTTTATATCTTGGTGTAATCTCCTCAGTCACTGGACTGTCATAACATCACAGCTAGCACATCAGAGAGGCCATAAAGAGAGCCAGATGTGCTGGGATGAGCTGGATTACAGGCAACAACTTAGCAATAATGGTAAAGGAGCTGAGGATTTTTATGGTTCAGGAGGACTTTTGGGTAATGTATGAGTAGTTGGCTTTTTTTTCTCTGGATGAGCCAATTTGTGACAACATACAAAGCTAAAGATCCCAACAACAAAAGGCCCAAATGTTCTAGCTTATTTCATTCCCAAACCCAAAGCTCTGCTGAAACTCCCAAGACTGTCAGCGATTGTACTTTAGACCAAATACAGCATCCAGTATGAGATTGCTGTGCTAGTGTTAAACACAGGGTACATTCTCTCAACCTTGTTTTTGTAACTGACAAAATGCAGGTTTGTTTATGCAAGATATGGAAGCTGATATGGTGCAGGATACTCACTGTAAAACCAAAACAGTGTTATCAAAAAACTGTGTAGGTGTAAATATTCTTAGTCATCCAGATACAGGGCAACAGGGTGAGTAGATCTCCTTTCTGAGTCCAATAATAGGGGCTGCAAAAACCAGGAACAGGTTGGGCTGTCTGGCATTCAAGCATGTAGGGCTTGTGACCTATGCTCAGTTTCTAACAAAGTCAGTGTTAGTCTGTGTTAAACTACCTACACTGGCATCCTTTACTTAGCCTCCCACCAAAAACACAAAACCCCGTCATATACAAAGGGGAATAGTGTGACTGATGAACTTCCTGTGAATCCACTATTGAAATTCAGCAGTTCCCACAGCACCCACCACAATACCCCACAGATGCTAAACTTCATGACAGCAATGGCTGAGTAATAGTGACTATGGGTTTCCAGTAACTAACACAGCCTCTAGTGAGGCTTTTTCCCTTTCTCCTCCTTATCCACGGTTTTGCATCTACCACCACAGGTTAGTCAAGTAAAGAGAAGGGAGGAAGCATCCTCACCGTGGAGCAATTCCCTACAAGCTTATGGATCAAGCATGTTCACTGACCAACTCACACAGCGCAGCAGATGAGCTGCTGTCTAAATCCCTCCTGAATGAGGCAGCCAACTGCAACTGCTGTGAGCCGAACACACCCGCTCACTCACATCATTGCACCATAAAGCCACTGAAGGCCTATAAATTTTTAACACCCCCAGACTCCCTGTAAATTAAGCAGAGCTGTGTGACACCTTCAACACGACGGTTTGCAGTGACTTAACCTGTGTGCTGAAAAACTGGGCGGGAGCCAGTGGCTGACTGGTGGAAATGTGATGGTCATTGTGAGCAAATATTTAAATAATACGACGACAGACCATAGAGTGAAATATGTCTTTAAAAGCATATAAACTCTTTATTTAAAAAGAACCTGCAGATAAATCCCTCTCATACACGACGGCAAATCCGATGCCAAGGTTTGTCTGAATGGAAATGGGAAATAAAGAAACAAAAAACAATTTATTATAGATTCGGAAATCGTTTTAAAATCTAGATTTAATGTCAATCCCTTATTTCATACAATTTTCTTGCATTTCAACAAACTTTTAAATAGTTCTTAATCAGAACAAAATCTTTGGGATGTAAATCTAGGCTTCAATTTATGGAATAGATGGAGACTGGTTTACATCAATAGCTATACCAAATATTTTTAACCAGGTTAACAAAATAGGTTGGACCTAAATAAAACCAAGCATATATTTAATATGCAGAGGGTTACCACTTAGTGTAAATTTGTTTTAAATGAGTGAGCTGGGGCCGGATCTTTGATGCAGTTAATTTCACTTCATTCCTACGGCACCAATTCAAAATAAGGCCATTTAGGTGTGAATATTAAAACGGGTGAGGTGTTCCCAGCATCATTTCCTTATAAAAGGATCTGCAGAGGACCTGCGGTTGGCACAGATCTTCGCCGGATGAGAGATGGCTGACATTTATAACTCAAGTTGTGGACTTGTTAAAATTAGACCGTACCACTGGACTCCTGATCTGAATTTTGCAGAGAAGTTGTATAAAACGTTTAGTAACTAAGTAAACCCAGAATGTCAGTTACATGCAAAACTGAGCTCCCTGGATGAGTTAAAGAAAACTCCACTTTAACAGGAAAAAAAAAACTCTAGCAGAACCAGGCTCAATGTGATCATCCATCTGCAGCAACCCACTGGGGGTTTATCACCTAGGACTTACACATAACACCAATTGGTTTTAAAAAAAAGCCTATTTTAAGCTTGTTTTATAAACCTGTATTGTATTACATGGAGTACATTTTGTTGCTTTATTCAAAAAAAAAAAACAAAAACGCAAAAAAGTCATATATGCAACATGAGTTTAGATATCAAGACAGGAGATACTCCTTTCATAGGTTGAAACCGATGCTCTTTAATAAAGCTTGAGTAATTTCCCAAAACAGTGTGCTCACAAAAACAACATGTGGACGGGATAATCAACAAGATTAAGTGCCACTGGCATCGAGGACAGATAAATTACTGTCAGCAGATTTGGACATAGAGGACACAGAATTAAGAGGGCCCTCTGCATAAATCTGGTGCTTGGTTCGGACATTCTCCACTCCGTCCTATAGAGGCATCCAGTATTGATTACATGGAATGAGATCAGCAGGTGAGAATATCATCAAGTACTGCAACTTTAAGTACTGAAGCTATTAGACGAGATGCTTGGGATTCATAAGAGATGAAGGATAATGCTGTAGAAATTGTTTTACTGCCACATTGTGATCAATGCACCCTTGTCTTAGTGAGATTCTATAATTCCTAATCTCATTGTCAAGCTATAGTCCCACAGAGGACATCTCTTATCCTGCCATGATAGTTTTGAAGCCAGCCACATTTGCTTAATGAGCGTTTTGGAGCCCAACATTCCCATCAATACCACCTCTAAAAAAACAATCTACTCCTTCAAATATAAACCCTAAGGTGCCCCCAAGGATTCCTGGTCTCAATTTCAAGAGTTTTGTGTCAATTTAATTTCTTTCTTGGAGCGAAGTTGGCAAAGCCATTTCTATCCAAAAGTTATTCTAATTTTAATAAAACTCATCTGTAGCACAACAGCCAAACCTGCTAAATTCTCCATTTCTACAACTGCTACTTTGTGATTATTTCCCTATAGTCCTCACAGAGCTCACCGAGTAGTGGTCATGATCAATGGCCCCCTAACAGTAGGTGTCAAGAGGGCCTTGGGCTCCAGAAATGGAAGAATTAATAATGCAGAGTCAAGATCTGTCATATCCTCCACTACTACAGAAGAGGCAAGAGGCCAATGGCTGAATGATAACTAATTAGATTAATTGCCATCTTTTAGAAGAGAGGAGAAATTGGAGCGGTAATAATCTTGAGGGTTGAAGAGACTTACCAAAGGAAAATAATACTCCTACTTTTCTAAAAATAGAAATCTTCATCTTGGAAGCAAAGAAATGTGCAAACTATGAAAAGATGATTCGTAACAATAAAATAAGAATTCATTTAAAGACCAAACAACTACACGCGTCTAAAAAGAATGTCTAACAAATTACCCAAGTCCCTGCAGGCCTTTCTCCACATCGTACCTGTAAACAGTTCAGCTGCTCTGACCACAATGTTAACTAAAAACAACGGTCCTGTTATTCGCTGGTGTTTTCATTTGAGACAATTTTCCTCCTCCTATTCCCCTCTGTGTCTTGTTTGCCATTACGATCCAGAAAACAAAAGACCCAGAGATGCACAGAAAGCCTGAGCTCAATTTATTCTCCACACTTTGCTTTATACAAAACTAATAAAGAGCTCACATCAAAGCAGCAGAGGCCACATTTGATTCAGTAGAGTAAAGAAGGATTGGGCATCGCAGTGAAGTAAATACATAATGATTTATGCTGATGCTTTTCAAATAGCAACATTCTTTTTGTTGTACTGAAAAAGTATCAACCAGAACTAAAACATCCCCACATCAGCAACAGACACAGCTTGTATTAAATCAACCTCACTACTGAACAGCTAAGCCCAAAAATATTCATACAGAATTTCATTTAAATTACTTCCATTTAACTAAAAATACAATAAAAGAGGACAAAGTAGAAACAAATTCATACATAAATTTTGTTTTGAAAAGTGGTATGTCAACACCTATTTACAACTCTAATAATATTCAATGGACGCATCTTTGAAACATTGAAGCAATTGACCGATTTCATAATTATTTATCATCTTTTAAAATGTCATCAGTGGTTTATTGACAGTTAATCAATAATAAATGAGTGCTTCAATCTCCACAGCAGGCAAAATATTTTTTTTTAGCACCAAGTACTTGACTTTATGATCTAGTCTGCATTAGAAAATCAATGAGAAAGAACCTAACACATATTTCCCATGTCATGATACTTGTCAAATTTATCATGAGTCAAGGAACCCTACATTTCCAGCAGATGAAATGTGGAACCCCTAAATGTTAAAGGGAGTACAAGTGAATCAGTGTTTCCAATCAGAGCCACACCACAAAACGTGAAGCACTGATTCTAATGTATGTAGTAATGTATTGCTCCTTTAAGTTATTTCCTGTCAATTTGTTTAATTTTAAGTTGATTCATCGTAAATATAAATATCCAGGACAATAGCTTACAACCATGTGACAGACTGCAGTGGGAAGGTGGAAGTAAATGCTTTACAATTTCTTTTTCTCTGGTAGGCAGACATGTTTGTTTTTTTTATCATGGGTACATGGAGTTTTATTTTTAACCAGAGTTTTTTTTTGCTATAGTTTTCCTTTTTAAATGTCCTACGGGGAAGAAAGAAGAGACAATGCAGAGACAATCATTTTCAAGAATTGTAGGAGGCTTCTGATAACAGGTAATTGTTTTGCTGCCTTTTTATTACAGATATAAAGTAGTTTTCTAATTTTCAAATATTTTTTACTTTAAGCACAAATTTAATAAGCTGAATTTAACACAAACAGTATCCCATTATGCAATGTTGATATGTAGCGATCTGAAGCTGAAAGGCAGCTTGTGGCTTTTTAGTTAATGAGATTAACTCCACTGCATTATAAAGCTTGTAGAGCAGGAGCAATATAAAGCCAAAAAATTGTATAAACCTGTGGATTTAAACAGTACTTACTTTTAAAATCTATAAGATTTTTTATATGTCTTTCCAACAGCTTAATGTTCCAATAATAAAAATATCCAAACTTTTACAAGTAAAGCAAACTGCTTGTTCCATTTGAATTTAAATCAATTGGAAGATTTATGTTGCAAGTGAAGAATGAAGAACTATTTCCTTGTAAAACAAATAAAAAAAGAATGAATGTACCCTGCAGTATATAAGAAAACAAGAAAGACACATTTTATTAATTTGGCTTGTTGGGAGGAATGCTGGTCTGAGTAAATACATGATAACCTTAATACCGTTTCATTTGTTTAACAGGACCTTCCTGTGTGCTTAAATTGTAGTATGGAACATGTATCCCAATGAATAGAAATTATACTTCTTTTCCAGACCTTAAATGATTGATCAATATCTTTTCTTTTAGGACAGTATTACAGTTTTATTTCCATACATCCCAATAAACACTGTAAAAATCCCAAAGTATGTTTCCATTCACTCCAGAAGCAGCCATGTGAGCAAGCATTTGAGACTAACTGCTATATTTGTGTGACTGCACTTAAAGCACACCCACACTAAACATAAAACAGCCTCACGGTATGAGAGGGTAATGAATTTCAAATGGGGAGCAGCTTCATATGTTGCAAACCACCACATCAGCAGCAGTGATTGATACAATGCTCTGCTAATTTCAGAACTCTAAGAAGGGAACCCTCCCATCATCCAATAACCAATAACCCTTTCTGAATTCTAGAAGATACAACTAATCATTTCTTTTTAAGACATGACAAACAGTTGGCTTTGTTTTTAACTGAAACAAAGGAAATATCTCACGTTTTTAGCAGTTAGACTGCAAATCATATATTTCACTTGTGTTTATCAACAAGTTAGAAAATGTGATGGTTCTTATCCTATGAAGGATTTCTTGAGGGGCCGTTAGCATTAAGTGGACTGTTGGACCCAGTAATTATTCCACTCTCTAATCCTTCAGGGAGGCTTTTCTGAGACGGACCCTTACAGCTGACAAAGTTCATCTCATACTTGGCTCCAGTGGTTTTGTAGGCTTGTTGAGCTGCCATGACTGGAATCTGTTGGCACATTGTCCCCAGGGACAAGCCAGCCAACACAGCCATCTCCTTGTCAAACTGTCAATGAACTTTAAATGCCTTCATAAATTCTGAAGAACAAAAATGTATTCCTCAAGATCTCCAAAGGAAGACATTGTACAGCATTTATGTATCTATAAAAGGTTAGAATTGCTGAAATTTTTGTTACCCAACTGTAGCTTTTGATTCCTTTTCAAACAGAAAACACAAAAAAGTACACCTTTGAGTTTCAAAAGCAGATGGTACATTATCAAAAAACTGCAAGTTTATAGAGTTTGTATTTTTAGCTGGACTTGTTTGGTGTGTACCCACTTCTCCTTTCTTTCTCCTTCTTCCAGCCCAAGGCTACATCTAGCCGCCTCCTCTCTGCCCCAGAGGCTCTCTGCACTGACAACATGCTGTGCTAATTGAAAGCGACCCTGACTCGTCCTTTTTCTAAACCACTCTGGCTGATGTCCTGTGGTTTTCTCTCTGCCGGAGGTTGACAACTGGCGTTTCAGCTGCGAGGCTATGCTGTGCGAACTCTGGCCTCACTGTGTTGGCCTCTAACCCATCTCCCTCTACAAACACAAGGCCAGGTCCAAAGAGGCCCAGCAGAGCAGGGAGAAACTGCAGACTTGCACCTTTTGTTAAAGCAAGTGGTTTCTTAAGTGAAGTTAAAAACATCTAACCTTTAATTTGACTGAATTTATTTAGTCTGAAAAGAAATCCATTATGAAGAAATATATATTTTTTAAAAACAAAAGGGGGCATAGCCTTTTAGTTAAAAGCTTAAACCTGGCCAGATCAAAGCACTCACTTCCATTCAAGCTGTTGGTCTCTGTGTATCCCTTTTTTCCCCTCAGATATAACACCAGCCATTATGGACACACAGCTTGGCTTCAGTGTCTGTACAGGAGGATCTATGCCTTTGAGTGCATTTTGAAACTTGCATTAAGGGTAATGGCTTCTTCCTCAAAGAATGGTCTTTCAGCTCATGGTGGTAAAAGTGTGGTTTCATTTTGGATATTAAAGTTTTCATATCATGTGTTTTTAAGGCCTTCAAAGTCAGCTATGGTCAAATGCACCTAATAAAGTGTTTTAGTTCCTTAAACTAAACTTAAGCTGCCTCTTTGGTGCTGCCCACTTCTTAACATTCCTATTGTAGGTACCAGATCTGCTCCGGTGGTCAGATCTGCTTGGGCCCTGCACACGCCACTGACGTTATACTATATGATTGCCTAAACATTGTTACAATGATGTAAAACATTGTGGTTGCTGGACAGCAACATAATGCAAATCTAATTCCTACATCATATCACACCACTTCCAAAAGCTGAACAAGGCCTGATCTTGTGGGCAAATAAAACACTTTTATCACTTCATTAGCTAAACAAAAGTGCCCTGTGAAGAATAGTTGGTAAAATATACATTTTCTCTTAACTTTAAGCTGAAATAATCACACTCATGTAATTTAACATTGTAAATAATCCTGGAGTGGACTCCCGATTGATTCATACTTCTGCTTTAGCATGCCTCCGCTCTGGCATTGCTTCTCTTGAAAATACCAGTAAGCCTCTACTTAATAATGAACAGTAACACCCTCTAATGGACAGCACTAACATTAAATCAAAAAGAAACTCCTTTAAACAAAACATTATTAAATAATTGTATAGAACAAATTTTAATGTTATAAACCATTAATCAACAATAATAAGTTGATTAGTTGTTTATATCCATAGTCCAGGAGTTGATGTGCACATTTCATTCAAAAACCTTTTATTCTTTAAGACCAAACACTCATCCACTTCCTAAACAGCACAAAAACAATATCCTCATAGCAATCACATTTTTAAATCATTTCAAATAAAAAAGGTTTCATTTTTCTGGTAGATAGCAAAAAGAAATTCTTCAACCAGAATTACCTAAATTATGAAAAGTTTGGTGTGATTTATTACCAGACAATGAGGAATAAATGGTTAGTGTTTAGCAAAGTTGCAAAACAAAAGCAGTCGCAGGAATCTAAAAAGATGTATTTCTGTAATGATTAAATAATGATCCAGCTCAAACAACAAATGTAGAAACTTTAATGAAGATGCCTAGAGTCTCAACCTTGAAAATGGTCTACGCAGTCTGAAGGACAAAAAGCTGAAAAGCTAACTTAATAAATGAGCTACATCTGCTGCACAGACAACGCAACAACAGTCCTCCCATGCATAATTCCATTATCTAGAAAAGAAAAGACACATTCAAATAAAACAAAATGCTTGTACCTGAGGTGTCTCAACAGCAACGGGTTGCTTTTATCACAATCACAGAATAGAATTGGGGCCCATAATGTAATAGCCTAACAGCGTGGTCATAAATCACCTGAGGAGGCTATGTGCCACATGAGCTGACACTCCCAATCTGCCAACTTGTGTCTTTATTAAAGAGCCTATTATACTGAAAGGCGCCTTTTCAACCCCACAGTCATCCTGCTTTAAAGGCCTCCACTAATATTTATGTTAACATAAAGATATGAACATTTTTTTTTGCCATCACAAATAAATGTTTCCAAACTTTAATGCAGACACAGTTTGTGAGCCCTGTGCATATGTGGATTACTGAGGCAAAGAGACGGACAATATTTTAACATTTTCTCACTGTTTATTCACAACTACGTCAGCTGTCTGTTTACGACTGCATGTCATGCATCAATTCAGATATATGAATGTCTATTTATATCTGATTAAACCCAGCAGTCAATCTCCTGGATATTATTGGTCAAGAAGTATAAACAGCAGATTGTGTTGTGTATTGTGCTTTGTTGACGTGTTTTTCTTCTTCATGCTTCCATTAACTTTGACAGCTAAATTGGAATATGTCAAAAGCAAATGTTGTGTGAGCTGACAAAAAAAAGTAATAAAGTGAGATGAGGCGTCACCAGGCCACATACACCAGAGGAAAAATAACATCCATTCTAGAACATTTTATTGAATGCCAAAGGTTTTCATTTTGTTTGTCAAAAGGTAAATGTTTAACTTTAAAAAGCTCTTAAATCTCCACCCCAACTCAAACCAACTAAAAACAACCCTTTAATCAACATTTTTTTCTAATGAACAACATACATACCTGAGACGCATTTCTCTGGGGAACAGGTTTTTGAATATGTTCCCTGAAATAAAGCAACTACAGAGTAATGCTTAAAAAAGCAAAAGGTTCATGAGGTGCTGACTATTTCAGATTGAACAGATTCTGACATTACTTCAGGAGTTATTTGAAATCACAAAAAACAGACTTCAGAGAAAAATAAATCACAAAATTAAGAACTATTTAGTCCTTTTAGTGTTTCTGTGTTTTTAAATGCACACCTACACCAAAACATCTGGTTGGCTTGGTTGAAGCACCGATGTACGCAAAATATGTATAAAAACACATTCTTCTTTTGTAAGAACATGGGCCCAACGCCCAAAACCATGCAAGCTGGGTGGCAGGTGAGGGTCGGGATTTTATAATTACCAAAGGCAAAATTTGGCTTTGCAGAAAAACTAGGTCATCTGGAGGTGGACCTCCAAGTTGACCAATACCAGCTTGATATGAATGGAAACCTTCATCTACGTTCTGAGGGGCTGATTCTAACTTTTAAATGACTGATACAAATGTTGGAAATTGGCTAGTTTTGTTACCACGATTTTATTATCTGTAGAGACTAGAAACATGGGATGTCCCAATACCCTTCTAAAGTATTAGATTCGCAACCATACCAACCATCATATTGGATCATATTGGATTGGAAAAAATGTATTCATAACAACTGATACTGTATTTTTATCATGAATTTTAACAAAATGATTATTTATTCTCATATTAGATAGTCCCTTTAGCAACATTTAGACTCATCTGCTCCCACACAAACAGGTTTTTGTACGTTTTCCTCTCTAAAATGTCAAAGCCTGGAGTTTAAAAAACCAAAACATACTAATCATGTCTTGATATCTAAGATCATTTTAACCAAGTTAACCTCTTGTCCCTGCTTAAAAATAAAACAAGAAACTATCCTCTAAAACAAATATTGAGTATATATCAGTAAGGGGGGCTTGGAACAAGAAATGTTTAAAATAAATATAGTTTTGGTCTGTTTAACATTGAACTTTAACTATTTTCTGTAGTTTTATCAGTCACACTGTTTCTCGGTGCCCCATTGCTTATGTCAGCCAAAAGACAGCTGCGAAATGCGTCTCAGCAGCATATGATAAACACATGTGATGAACAAGCCTTCGGTTAAGGAATTCAAGTGTCTCTGCCTGCTCTCAGTTATGTGTTTATTTGTGCTATTTCTGCAGGCTGCCAGTGTGTTTTCAACTAAAATCACGCAAATTGCGAGCAAGGGAAAAAAAACACCAGACCTCCTTCTCCCACTCACTTTTTGCAAACACAAGATGTATCCCTTGGTAAACACCTGCTGCAGAACATATCCTGTTGCTGCAAGACAGAAATGTAGACAGAACTGAGCCATTATATTCAAGGAATACAAGACTAAAGAATAAAATGGAGAAAAAAAAAAGCTTTTAGTCTGGGCTTTGCCTTCTGAGGGATTAATCGAACACATTCTCAGAGGACTATTCTCACCAACAAAACTGCTAGCGCAAATCTTGTGTAAAAGTAAAACAAAAATGTATTTTGAAGTGAGCAAATTTCTCAAAACTATTTTAATTTGTAAAATAAATCCTTATATTTTTGCTACAATTATCGTCAGTCTGTGCTAAAAAACAATTTTAATAAATCAACTATCTACAGTTCAGACACATCTATGTTTCACCTTGGGATGCATTACCCCTCAAACTGATTAGCTGAAAACAATAGATGGATTATAGGGAGACGTGAAAGGCCATCTGTAATACAGAATCAAATTAACAACTAGCCTGTCACGATATAGTTAGATGGGCAATAAATTGTCTCAGAAGTGATGGCGATAGGCGATAATATTGTTTTTTGGTCTGAATCCAAAGTCCTCCAACCCTGCAGCTGTTGCATTTGACTTTGAAATCCAAACCATCTCTTTTCTAACAAACATTTCTCTAGCTTGTCACTCCTCAGTCACAAGGCTCCATGCTACCATGACTATGTTAGCTAAAAGCTAATGAGAGGGACGGGTGAAGACCAAAAAAACCACAATGACACCTTTTGTCATCCATAATCTTTAGTAGAAAGAGAGGAGAACACCAGAAAGCTTATAAGTATGCAAATGTATATTATGATATTATAATTTTTTTATTGTTTACCATGACAGGCCTAATAACAACTATGTTCCGAAAGCCAGTTCTTCCTTTACGTAAGGCTAAACAGGGTTGGAAAACACATACTGAAAATTGTTTAGCTGAGACAGTTAATATGTTCTAATGACTTCCAAAGCAGAGCAACAAGTTTATAAAACAACATTTAAAATAAGTTATGAACTCTAATATAAAATATAGAGGGAACATGTTATGCCAGTCCAGCATGCATGAAATTACATCTTTTTATCAAATCTCTGACACTAATTAGCTGAATAAATACAGTTTTAAACTCACAGAGTTTGCCTCTTGTTTGTGGTTTTGTGTTACTTACAGTAAAATAAAAAAAATATAAGACTTAAACGGAACTCCTTCCTTTTCTTCTAATTATATTTATCATTTCTTGCACACAATGTAGTGAAAGAATAAGAATAAGCAGAAAACTTGCTTCTTTTAAATACGGTTGATCTGATCAGTAATGCAGACAAACCACAAACGTGATCAGTTACATAAAAAGTTATTCTCCCTTCTGCTCCTGCTTGCTTACATTTCCTACGCGTTACTGCTATGCACTCCAGATCAGTCTCCAAACCTGGTCACTAGGGAATTGGAAAGACAGCTCCTAGTGCACATGAACAATACCCAGAGAATTCAGATCAAACACAGCTTTGCAGCAGTCAAGGCTGAAGGGATGTTATCTTTTGTGATGAGGGACATGCGACTTGAAGACACGGCAAAGCAAAGTGAGGCAGACAGGTTTTCCAGGATTACAGCACCAACATGTCCTTCTGTAGATGTGCTATTCCTGCTCAGTCGTCTTTTGTATGAAACATGGGGCGCAACCTGATCTGTCTGTTCCAAACTCTTCTGTGGCACCCATCAATGATGCACCGTGGACCGGCATAAGCAATGAAATAATGAGCTCTTGTTGCCTTGTCAACGCCATCCTTTATTTTAGCCAGCAGCCACACACTTAAGCTTTTGTTTGCCAGTGTGGTGAGATCCTAAGTAAACTAAATACTTAGAAAATATATCCTACTTCCTTTTGTCTTATAATGCCTAAAACATTTTACAACTCAATCATTTTATTTAATTATATTGAGCATAAATATTTATGGTCTAAAAAAAGCAGACAAAAAATATTATTCATTAATCAATTAAATTAAAAAAATATTATACAAATACCTGTCATGTTTATAGTTTGTTAATCCAGACAGTGTTTTGTTAAGACCGAGACTATTGTTATTATAAGCTCTTTTATAATCAAAGGCAATAAAGCAACAAGCTGAAAATTAAAATATGATTGAACAAACAGCTGCTTAACAGTTAGTTGTAAACAATATTAGTCTTTGCAGGCAGTGTTCCAGGACGATTAATAATTGCAGTATTACTAAAAGTTGTGATATGAAATCAATTACAATTAGCCCTCATCATCCTCACTTTTTAATTTACATCAACATTACAAAACATCCAACCCAAACAATGTGGGCTTTGGTATTTAATGTCACAATGAAGGTGTAGCCAATCAGGACAGTCAGAATCCATGAATGTGTCTAGGTTATAAGATGTTCTCCCACCAAATACTGAATTCTAGAAGTCATTTGTAATTGTTATGTATGATTTATAATAAAACTCTGGCAATGTATTAAACATTTTTGTTATTCAAATAATATATCAAATATATTTTTTTTCATATTTTTGTCATATTCTTTATAAAGGGTTTAAAGAATATGACAAAAATTATCTTTGATAATGAATAAATGGAAAAAGTAAACAACTTTGACTCTTAAAGCTGTGGGTTCAAGTATACCTGCCTCCTGTCCATATGTCCATATGTCTCATGTAAAAGCCAAACTTCCTATCGGTGTATGAATGGATAAATTCCGACGGTGACTTGATGAATGTGGCTGTGTCGCAACATACTTTGAGCAATCGGTAGGACTAAAATACCACTGTATTAATTCAGTCTGTCATCATTTTTTCAGTTTAAGATTAACAAAGAGCTTGAATATGTACCTAGTTTATTCTTATCCAATGTTTAAATATAAGTCTTAGTTGGGATTCAAATTTCAACGAATGTATGAAGCAACTTCCGCAAGGCCAGTATAAATACATCACCATTTCAGGGATCTTCTATTCTACGCTTCTGAATTAAAACAATATATATGGTGAATATAAACCAAGTAAAATTATTTAAAAACCAAGAAGGTTAAAGTTATAAAATCTGGTGTAAAATCCTGGGAAAAATTTAATACACTGTGGTTATAGAATGACATTTAAATTCACCACCATCCAATGTGGTCATAAGAAGCAGTCATGACTGAAAATAAAAATCCAGTGTAGAGTTGTTGTCATGTCAATATTAAACACTCAGTCTTACCTGAATTTAAAATGGTATTATTTTGTTTTGTTTTTTTTACATAAAATCTAGATATTATAGGCAAACACTTTTTAAAAGGTTGATTTATCAAGATCACAGATGAGAATACAGTGCCTGACTAGGTTTCTTTAAGGTTTGTATTCTTTAACCTGAGCTACTCAGACCACAGTGTTCCATACAGAAATGAAAACCGGAACCAACACTCACCGAGGGCCGTGAATCCGCAGTGTGTCTAAAGTTTTATCCACATTGGCAAATCTTGTTTTCCATTTGAGCAGAAGAGCCCTAGCCTGTGTTGCCCCAACACTTAGCTGTTTGCTTTTAGGAGCAGTTAGGCTACATTTCTGGCTGTCGCCTGCATATGTTTCTTAACATTTCCTGTAGAGTCACATTCTCGCAGTTTGCGTCACATGTGCTTTGTTTACATTAACTATACCTAAAACCAAGTCCCTGCTGTGTCTCACTTGGTTTTAAGTTAGCATAAACACAAGACCAAGTGCTCTTATGTATGAACCAATATATGGCTGGATTAGAGTAATCCGGTCTCCCAGTATTCAATATCATGCAACAGCTAAAGCTATTTGGACTCTTGCACTTGAGTTTTAGTATCACCACAACTGCAGCTCTTGCAGGCTGCTCCTGGTCTAGAGTGATTAGCACTAGAGCTGGTTCACATATCAAATCATAACTGTCAATGCAATACTCTTTGCAACAGCAATTGCAAATTACAGCCATTTATTCTTGCTCTGCATGCCAATAAGCATATAGTATCACATAAAAGTAAGTAAACCCCAACATATTTCTGTAAATACTTTATATCCTCCTATGATAAAACACTCAGTGTACACCTGACAGTGTAAATCTGCTTACCCTCAAAATAACTCCCAGACATTAATGTCTAAACTGCTGACAGCCAGTGTGAGTACAGCCCTTAGTGACATTATTTAAATCGTGCTCAATTAGCCATTTTCTCACCTCGGTGTGTAACTTTTTAGCATTACAAGTCTAAGGTGTGAATGTGGAGCAGGTGCATTTAGTGTGTAGTTTTCACTCCGACGCTTGCTAAAACTGGTCACTGGAAGTTCAACATGCCACATCATGACAAATCCTCTCTTAAAAATCCCTCCCATAAAGATGGCCGAGGCTATGAGAAGACCGTCACCACCCTTAATCTTAGCTAAGCTAAAGCACAATGGCTGGGCATCTGGACAAGAAAATAAGAAAAACTTTTTGAACTTAAAATGGCAAAAGGTAACTGCTTGGACATCACTGCATAAATATGTTCAGAGCATTGGGCTGCTTTTCAGGATTTGCTACTGGCATACCTTATATAACTGAAGAAAGCAAGAACAGAAAACTTTCCAAAGACATGCTGATAAGATTCTGCTGTTATCCAACAGGATGCTGTAGATTAAAGTGGTGCCAAACTTTCAGCAAGACAGTCCCAAACACCCAGCCAATGAAGCTCGACTGGTTTCCAGAGAAAAAAAGAAAAGAAAAACAAGCTCCAAATATGAATTGCATCAAACATTTCAAGAAACAACTAATGATCAGATTTTTTAGAAATGGCTCCTTCAAAACAAAACTCTTTATTGGAAAAGTAGTCATATTCAGGCTCATTTGTTGCATTTCTCCGACCTACCCTTCCCATCATCTTATTGGTAGAAGAGCTGTGGCTAAAAAGTCTTTAGAATGAAACCTTGCTGATGTCTGACACTTTTTTCTTCAAAACGGAATAATCAAAAGTAGGAAAAGCAACATTTCACTCTGCTTGGTGAGAGGCACTCAGAAAAGCTTTTTTTTTACATTAGTTTAACTTTTAAAGTTTTCAAGACTATTTCAAACTGACCAAACTTTAGCAACAAAAAAGAGCTGTTCAAAACAGAATAAGTCTAGAGTAAAAATGTTTAAGGAAAGTCTGTATCAACCTTTCTCCTAAGGATGCTGTAATTCTTATATGCTGCTTTGCTTTGGCCAAATTCCAGTTGAATTTATATCAACTAATTGTAAACTATGAGTTATTAATAGTAATTACTAGTCATTTTTGTTTCAATTGCTAAAGAGTCTTGTGGTATTTCCATGAGTCATGACAGTTAAATGGTGCAATGGCCTGACCCCTTAATATGTCTTTGGAGGGTTTATTCAATAATGACAGAAGCTCAGCCCTACATAAACATGGTGGCTGATGGCAGAACAGGCCAGAAATGGCTTGAGGTGGTGTTTACACCCAGAGCTATGCTGTGACCCAGCAAAAGGCTTGTGCTTTGGAATAAAGATTGAAGAAAATTAGACGTCTCTGGCTTGGTTTTAGTCCTACTTAGTTTGTTACCGACTGTCCAATTTTTTACTAGACTAATGTCTCCACAAAGATCGTAATTCTCTTTCCTTCATCAGCTTTTGCATAATTTAAACATAAAAAATAGAACTGCTTTAAATACAATCAAAACAAACTAAAAACATAAAAAAAGAAGAATCTTTATTGTAAAGATTATTAAAGCAACTGTTTAGGAGAGCTTTTAAATATGACTTTAGTAAAAATATGTAACTTGTACTGTTCATATCAAAAACAAATTGGTGAAACAAGACATGAGAACATCAGGCTGTTGGAGGGAAGGTTATATAGGTTAAAATTTTCAATCATTAAAAAAAGTAGAGTTATGGTTGCGTTCTCTAAGTTCAGTCTGCAGGCCTTGGAAACGGAATCTAAAAAAGGAAAAGTTACATTTAATAAAAAAACAAATGAAGTAGCCTGTCTTAAACAGTGAAAAGAAGGTTGGAATGCAGGTTTGAGTCAAAATAAAATAAAAAAGAAGCAGGGAAAGTGAAGAGGGAAAAGGCATAATGCTAAGTTAGGGAGCAGCAGTGTAAAGGGAGCAGCTGAAAGAGGTTGTGGGGCCCCAGGTGAGCCTTGTGGTTGGTCATTTCACAGCCCCGTAGGCTGAATAACACTGACAGGTCAGCCGGAAGACTCACTGCCAAGAGAAACCCTGTGTGGAAAGACCTTCAACACACAATATCACACATAGAAACATTACATCCATACACATTCAGCTCCCCTGCCTTCACCACAAAGCAATTTCCTTTTTAAATTTGTCATACAATTACTAGGCATTGATTACTGACCTTTACAGTTTTTTTCTTTTCATGCATCAACCCTTTCATTGTCTGAGGGGAAAGAAAACAGCTTTTTTACAATTTAAAGTTGTAAATCTGCCAAAATGCAATAGACCTGTCAGTATCCTTGCAGTACAGGCCACATCTGAGTGTGCAGAGGGCAAGGAAGAATCAAGGAAGACAACTTGATGTTATACCCATTATTATTGCACAAACAAATCAACTGAAATGAATCACAGGACTAAACACTGGTGTGACCTCTAGGGCGTGTGATACAGTATGTATGAACATGAAATGCTTTTAACACATGATGGTCACAGTCATACAGTAGATAAACTAAAATAGGGAAAGACCCCTTGTAATTCCACAAGAAAACATGTTTATGTTAGATGTGAAGATTTAGGGAACAATGTTAAAGAAAAACTAAATACGGATTTTGATTTGGTGCATGTGTTTGTACAAAAACTATCACCCTCAGGTGATATCACCCCAAATCGTATCTCTTTAGGAAGAAGTAAAGAACTCTTACTCTTTAGAGGGGAAAAAAATCTTGATAAGTGATCAAAATTCTGGATAATGATAACATCCAGGGAGGACCGCAGTAGCTAAAGTAAAAAAAAAAAAAAACATTAGCCAGTATTTTGATGCCCATCGTGGTTTGCTTATAGTTTTTGTTTGCATCTGTAAATTTGTTGACAAATATCATAAGATGGGGTATATTATTCTTGGTCTCCAAACAGCTGTAATTACAAAAGCTACAAGTAATTAATTTCTCTTTGACATGTATATTAACATTAAAAAAAATTTGCACCATCTGTAAGTTACATGGTATCACGTGACATCCATGAGCCGGATTTCTTGGGTTGTACTCTTATTTGAATTAAATCTTTACTGTATATAAAAAAAAATAACACATTAAAGGTTTACCATGTTTTTCATCAAATAGAAAGTACAAATCACAGCTTTGTGGAAAAACGTACACGCCAAAATACTATAAACAAACAATAAGGAAAATGCTTGACTTGCAAACTTGATTGCAAATTTTCCTTTTACTGAGGTTTTAAATAATTTAAGATTAACAGTATAAACGCCAATTAATACGCAAGTCGTTGAATTAATAAGAATTGCTTTTAACGCAACTAATGTCGCAATTTTTCTCTGTGACTTTGGTGAGAAAGCACCAACTGCCCCGAAGTTTCTGTTTGCAACGAGTGCTGCTGTGAGCCCCTCCCACTTCCAAGGCACAGTTGGTCAGACTCAGCAGCCTTGTCATGCAACAAACCCTGCCTGCAGTCACAGGAGAGGAAACTCTGAATCCACTCTTTTCCCTTTATAAAATACGCACAAAGCTAAACCTGATCCTGTCCTGAATTACAAAGCAGGATATAAATCTGAGGTAAATTATAAGAAAGTTTTGTTTATCCCTGAAACTGCAGCTCTAAAATAAGTCCCAGCTTTTGAATCACAAAGAGTATTAGTCACTTATTCACCTCACCTGTTGCATGAGCCTCTGCAAACTTTCTTTTGGTTAAAATTAATATAACATTTGGGCTCAGGGGAAATACTTTTCATTATAAAAAATTATTGACTTATTTCATAGAATTCATCTGTAGTTTTAAAACACATTTGGAGTGTTTTTAATCACTTTCTGCCTTGCCAATTAGATATTCCTCTTTCTTATTACCTGGATGAAAGCATTTCCAAATATGCTGATTAGGTATTGATGTGATTGAGCAACTTCTAGGAAACCCAATGGTGATCTTCCTTGCTGAGAAGTTGGCGACATTACTGAGAGCACATGTATTTTATAACCTGTAGTACTTCTGCAGGGTTCTTGGAAAAGCCATACTCTAATCTCAAGAGGTAAATGAAGGTCAAGTGAAAATGAACAAAATTGAATCTCTTTCTGGCACCGGAAAGATTTCTAACTACTCACTGGTTTAAATCTTGGGAGACTTTTAAAATTTATTTAAAGGATGTACTTTTCCCACCAATCATGCATGAAAATTAAGGCGGGGAGGCGTTTGCTTTGCATCCATCGAAGTGGCAACCTCCTGATGCAGAATGAATGCTGCTGACAGCGAGGCTGTTCGGCTGACGAGCAGCAGGCATGCAGGTGGGCAGGCTTGGGCTTATCTGTCGAAGCAGCCAGAGGTACACCACACCTCCTTCCTTAAGAGCGGCTACGACTCAACGACCACATGCAGAGAGAATGAGAGGGTGGCAACATGAAGGGAGAAACAAGAGAACAGAGAGGTAGAGCTACAGCAGGTGCTCCAAAGAGATCAGAGAAACACAATAACGATGCAGATCCAGGGAGCCATGAAAAAATGGGTTTGTGCAACAGTAACCATTTTGTTCTTAAGTTTGATCCCAATGGCGTATTTTTCTTTTAAAGATTTTAACATACAGTGAGTATATGCATAAGTGTGTGTTGGGGAAATCCCATTTATGCTGCAGGGAAAAGACCAACAGATTTTTTATTGAACCTGTCAGAAGATACTGGTCATTTTTGGAAAAGTGTTTACCTTTTCCTGTCCCTCACATATTTTTATGTTGTCCTTGAAGTTAGGTGCTTAGAGGTCTGGTTTAAGACTAAGGTGGGAATTGAAAGCCCTAGAAATTAATGGAAAATGAAAGCCAATGTAGAGCCAATACAAGCCAATGTAGAGTACTTGTAAAGATAAAAAAAGGTCTATGAATGTGTATGCATGTGTATATATGTATGCATTAAAAACTATTATATATTAATGAGATAACTTGAATGTGAAATGATATTAGGTTATTGTAGAAGCAAACACACATAAACACACACAAATGTGATTAACTAATTGTCAGATGTGTAAATTTGTGATTATATGATGCCAATAAATAATACATTTAAACAGGACTTTACTGAAGGTCATTTTAGTTTGATAAGGGATCAGATTTGTCAAATTTGGCAAAAATCAACAAATGAATGGAAATCTGATGCAGCAGAATATACAAATTAAAAGCCTTCCATATTATTTACATGGGATCTTCTCTTGTCTCATAACTATATAGCATGAAACAGAAAGTAGTTACTGTATTAAATAAAAGTTACTGGATCAAAAGTTACTGGATCATGGTCATCTTCAGTTACGGGTCTACATTTTAAAATCTATATATTTTTATTGTATTTTGTTCAACGACAGAATGTGACGCATGTAGTTTTGTTTACAAAAGAAATCCGTTTGAAGTTACTTTTAAAACACAAATAATCTCAAATCCAATTTGGATTTTTCACAAGGTATCAGTACAATTATTCGACTGTAGTTGGAGGTTAAAATGATTTCTAAATTTTAGGAAACAAATAAATAATAGAGACTTTTGCTCAGCTAACTGGACTTGATTTATGTTCTTTTTTTACATCTCTACATCTTTACTCTACGGATAGAAGAGCCAGATTGATGTATTGTCTTATACAGTGGGGAAAATAAGTATTTAGTCAGTCACCAATTGTGCAAGTTCTCCCACTTAAAAAGATGAGAGAGG
>JAUZNJ010069950.1:0-30445 GCA_034780135.1 Jordanella pulchra
AGGAAGGAAGGAAGGAAGGAAGGAAGGAAGGAAGGAAGGAAGGAAGGAAGGAAGGAAGGAAGGAAGGAAGGAATTACCCATAATTTTACTAATTTCTAATTTTTCCTGATTCAAAACCTCTTTAGAATTAACCAGGCTATACAGGAACATGGCATCCATCCATCCATCCATCCATCCATCCATAGATAGCGATCATCTCCAGGGGACATGGGAAGAAAGCTGTAGGGTCCATTACAGGATTAATGGATTGTAAAGGGGAGCTTGGTTTTCTGTGGTACGTAGCCATTTTTTTATGCTTTATTAACTTAAAAGTTTTTAATTGTAGAAGTTTATTTTATTTAAAGTACTAGTGACCAATCAATCAGTGAAATAAGCTCCAATGTGCTTATTTGAGAGGCACCCTACTGTATTCTTAGAAATACAAGATGATTAATCCAAATTAACTTTTACGTTTTTCTCGTTATATTCTGTTATTTCAAATCTTAAGGTAATTCAAACTTTTATTTCATATTATAATTATTATATAAAAAGAAGTTCATTTTTAGTTTCTTTGACACATGATACATTCTGTTTCCTTTCTCTGAAATCTAATTGACTTTAAGGCTTGTGAACTGATGTCATAGAGGTCTTTTTGCAGACATTTAGGACCCGCTTCCCAAAACATTATGCAGCCAGTGCCAGATTACCTACTTCAACAAACTAAAAGAAATGCTGCCTTGAAAAAAATGCACCTGATCCATGTAAGATACGCATAGAGAGGGGACAATATTTCAGACGTTTTGGTTAGCTTGGTAGAGTGAGCCTCTGCACATATAACCAGCTTAAAAACTGTAAATTGACTAAAAAGTCATCTTGATTTCATCAGCAGCTGGATGCAGGATCTGCTAATTTTTAGCCTCAACAATTACAAAACCAATGTTCTGACAAATGTAGGTGAACATCACATGAAAACACAAACCTATATTTGTTAAAGCAAACTGAAAGCTTTGAGGTGGCACTACATTTAAATATTGCTGTTGTGCAGGTCAAAATACTAATGTCACCTGTTGTTTTTGCTGATTGGTGTAAAAGATTAAACGCTAGCCTAATTTCTGACTGGATTTTATGTCCCTTACGAGCACCAGCTGAGTAGAATTAATTTTATTTACTAAATGCAGTCCCTAGATAAAAAACTAAATGTACATGTTTCTGGCGATCAGTGTAAAACAAATGCCAAATTTCAGTCGTCAAGGATCGATGTCCTGCACCTTTTAGATGCATCTCTACTTGAACACAACAAAATGAAATAACAGTAGCAGAGCTGTGAAGAGCCTGACTCCAAGCAGAGGAGGTAATTGAACCAATCGATTCAGGTGTGTTGGATCAGGGACATATCTAATGGTTGCAAGGTATCGGCCCTTGAGTATTTGGGTATGACATTCCTGGTATAAGACATTAAGGCTACTCTAATAGCCATTATTACAATTGTCTTTATGATGGATATCATTATGGTTACTTTAATTGCAGTATTAATTTACACATTTTTTTGTCTTCCAATTCGTTACTCCATAAATCTCCACTCAAACCCTGGGCCGACAATCAGTTCCTCTGGCAAAGTGGACTGAACACTTCCACTGCAGAAAACTGAATTGGCAATTACAGGCGACTGAAACAGTCACTAATAGCCACTGATGTGGACGAGGTTCACGCAGAAGATGGACTTTTCCACTGGTGCAGATAAGAAGGTGCTTGCAGGCTGAGAGGTATAGTAGAGGAAGGAGAAGTGTGCTAAACAGACGTTGTCATACACATCAAATTATATCTATGATGTGCTGGAATATGGTATGATAGAAGGTGATTTTATATGTATTTATGGTTGTATGTTAATGGACATCTATATCTTTATATTAAGTAGAATAAATAACTAATAGTTTGAGTGAAGGGGTAGTTTAAAGTTTCACTTCGTTTTGTTTTTTTTCCTCTTTTCTAAATATTCTGTTTAACCCTAGTAAGAACAGCTGTACTTTTACCGCAGCTTATGGGGATCTTAATAAATGACTATTCCAGTGTTGGTTCAAAAGGCCTGTGTGAACGCAACCTCACATTTCCAGACCTGTCCATATTACTTCCAGTTTCACACCTGTAGCTTTTGCTATTACTTTTTCTTCATTTTAGTTTTTTACTCATTTCTAAACCATCTCTTTCTGCTGCATTATTTGAAAGTATAGCTTAACGTTAAAGAAATGATGAGTCGGCTACTTGCGACACTGGCAATATGATTATATTGCAAAGGACGGCCTAACTGCACTGCTGTTTTAAAGTTGGCTTCCTGAGGGAATTGATTCCTTCTCTTAATTCATAGCGCACCTTCTGCAGGGAGAGCGGAGCCTTTTTAATATAATACTTCTCCTCTTACTTTACATCTTAACCGATTCCTGCCTTATTTCCTACTTGTTTTGGATAGAATGAAAATCACTTTCATCTCGATCTCCCAAACCTCCAAATAAATGTACTTAATTTAACTTCATCGATTGCTTATTTTAGCTCATGGAATGATAAAACCAGCTAACTGAACAATGGAGAATGAAATCTGATGGTTCCTCTTTCCACAGAACTAAAAAATCATTACTTCCACGTATGGTTGAGAGGAACTAAGGTGCAGCAAACAACACTGAGGACATAATTCTGTAGGGACGCTTTTATTTCAGCTACAACACTCAGCCTAAAATCGCAATATTGTCTTATATGGCATAAGTACCTGAAGCATGAGACACTGGTTATATTTAAATCCGTTTTAATTATCTTTTCAAACTTAAAGCTCTAAGTGGAAAAAAAATGAAAAGAAAATTCATTGATTAATTTAGAGTTGGTAGGTTTGATATTTATATATTGACTGAAAATAACTATGTGATCACAACCCTACTTATTTCTTCTAATTCTGAGTTTAATTCAGACGTTTTCACATTTTTATTTGATATTTGCATTCATAGACTTGCGTACATTGCCCAGTAACTGTTGTATTTACAGCTTGGTTGCATTTACATGCTTTCTTTGGTGCATCATTAACAAATATAGCTCCATAAACAAAGACTCAAAAGTTGTTGATTCTTGCCTATCATTTCCTTGCGCAATCTATTCTCAGTTCAAAATAAATACTTTAATTCTTTCTTTATGCTCTTGCAGGAAAGAACTGTTAAACCCTGCACATCTAGGTTTGCTTCATCACATCAGCCTCTCAGAGCAGAACCAGAAAGCAAGTCCTTAGCAGCCTGTTTTCATCTTTTTAATGATCGTCTCAAACAGCCAGACAAGATATTCCCTTATGATAATGGCCTTGATAAACACTGGAGCACACAAGGGTCATGTATTCATGAATTCAAGTGAGTACATTTCCTGCCAAATGTGAACACGGGGCCTCTCTGGACTATATTGTGGAAATGGTCTGGTATTAGGAAATGATGGGTTGCCATAGATCCCTTGAGTAGGCCTCTGCCTCTGATTACACCAACATCAAAGAGGCCTCATCAGAAAGTCTAATGGAGGAGCAGCACACATTGACCAGTGAGAGAGGTAACAATAGCTACAGTGGATGCATGAATATGCATCAGCGGCCGCCCCATGGCGGCGTGTTCGTCCAGAGGCAGGGAATGGTGAGCCGACCTGCAACTCCTGGCTGTGAAACATTCAATAATTTCAATAGGTTTAAGAAATTATAACCACTTCTATTTTTAAGATCATTTCTAATAAAAGGTTTCTATGTCAAACCTTTAATTCAAGACACAGTAACTGTACCATACAGAATATTTTTGGGCCAACCTGAGACAAGGATTGGATGTGCTTTACAGATCTCACACCTAATGACAGCAGTAGAGGGATTAGAAAAAGACTTTGGCCACAGAACAGCAAAAATCAGATCTGTAACGCACCAAATAGATATCTGCTGAGAAGTTCTTTTTATTCAGTAAGAAATTTGTTGCTCATTCCATTAAAGTCACCTCCCAGAGGGGATGATTGAAATAAAAGATGGTTTTTGAAAGTAATGTTTGCCATTTCTCATTTTTAATTTTTTTAAGATCTAAAATAAAGAACAAATGAAAATAATGTAAATAAGTTTTGAACAAAACATGATGTTTCCTTACCATCACTTTAAATGTTCTGTGAAACAGAAAAAAGCATTTGTGCTTTGGGAAAAACACAAGGCTGCTATGGCTAATTACATGACCTATGATTTGCATTAAGGCCATAATTAGTATAATTAGGATACAAAGCTCCTATAGCTATAAGAAGTCACTGTTACTTATAAATAAGTGCTGGTGTGTATGAATTGTCAATTTGATCTTTATTAAAAGAAAAAAAAAAACAGCACAATAAACCAAACTTGGTAAGCATTACAGTCCTTATGTGGAATAACAAAGCAACTGCAAGAAGCCTATCATATGTCCATTATCTTATGGGGCATTTTTGTCTGATTGCACCCAGATCTGTGTATGTGTTGCATTCCATGTTTGATGTATTCAAAACTAAAAAAAAACATTGTTGTAATCGCAACACTGCGCTCATGTCCTATACTGCACGTTACAAAAGCATCACTTCGGTGGATTTCTCAGAGAAAACACAGCTCATGGGGAAAATCTCCAGCTGTGAGATGCATCTGCGAGCAGAAGCAATGAAGAAAGGAGAAAAAAAAAAAAAAAAAAAAAAAAAAAAAAATGTTCAAAGAAAATTCTCTCCAAATTATCCAGATATTTTCTGATGTGAAAACAGCTTCAGTCAACAATCTAAATCACTGGTAATCATTGTCAGCAAGCAGATGAGAAACTGAAAACTAAAAAAGGAAAGCAGCCATTAAATGAAACTGTAGCAGGTTTTATCTAAATTCAAGCTATTTTTCTTCAAAAACCTAATCCAGAAGCAAATTGACACCAAAAAAAAAAAAGTCTCACAGTGCGGTACAGTAATCTGTGATGCCTTATGAAAGTACCTCAGCCTTTTCATATCTTGCCACATTAGTCCCACACATGGGTGCTGCATGGCTGTGGAGTGGAAACAACTTGAAATACTATTTGTATTACAACAAACTATGGGCTAAGGAAGTCACAAAACTACAATATAAATAGGTCCATCTGGGTGCACTACTAAAAGAAGGACATCTAAGTAGGTCGATTTTTCTTAAAATACGTGAAATTTTTCTTAAATTAAACAGGGGAATAAGAAACTTTGCCAAACAAAGTGCTGCGGAGAATGCTGTGTTTTATTTTAAGTGCATAATATCTTATTTTAAGGGTAAACATACTCATTCCATCGGCAGATCATTTTGTTACCTGCTCAGATTAAGGGTAAATACAATTATTTGAAGAAACATTTACTAAGTTTTAGATCATTTCTGTAGTGTAATCTTAGGGGTTCTGTGAAGTTGGTTAGAGAACAATGGTGAACCAAAAGCACTATAGAATACAGCAGGTCAAACATGACTTGGAGATATTTGCGGTTTGCTACAAGCCAGGTCAGCACAGGAAAAATGATCATCTCATCAGACAACAGCAAAGTGCATTACTATAAACCGAAAAGTGAAACAGGGTTGTGGTAGAATCATGCTTTTCATCTACATGAATAGAGAAACCAACTGTAGCCTCCCAGCCTGTAAACTAATAGCCAGGGCTACACTGAAAAGAGATTTAGATTTTGTTGTTTTAGACTGGTCTTGTCAAATTCTAATGATAATTAACCTTGAAGACAAGTGGCTAGAGGAGAATTTGAAATTGTCCTCCTCACTGATAAAGCCTTAAATGGTCAAGCTCTGTCTCATATCAAGGATCTGATTGGTCCTTATGGTACTAACAGAGCACTGCACTCTCAATCTGCAGGTTTACTAGTGGTTCCTAGAATTTCTGTTTTCAAGCTCCTGTGGAACCAGCTACCAGTTTTAGTCCATCAGGGAGACCCTCTGTCTACTTTGAAGGCTACACTTAAAACTTTCCTTTTTAAGCTTATAGTTAGAGTGGCTCAGGTTATCCTGAGCTAGTGCTATCGTTATGCTGCTATAGGCTTAGAATTATGGAGGACATAGGGACCCCTTTTCTCTTCTTTGGCAATAAGAATAATTGTCTTGATGCCAAACAGAGCCCAACAGATTTTGCTTTCATAGGGACCAATATTCATTATTCTATCCGCTTCATTCTATCTCTGTTCTCCCATTCTGCAGTGTTAGTTCAACCTCTTAACTTTATGCTCTCTGTTTTTTCTCATCCTAATAGCTTTGTCTGGTCTGTTCCTGTTTGGCTGGGACTCCATCCTGGAGGAAAATATCAGTCGTGCTGCTGCCATCAACACCTTTGTTTTTTAGATGTTGGAGCCTGGCCTATTTTTCAGTGTAGTCCTGTTTCTCTTATTATGACTAACTGGATGCTCTCTCTTTATCCTCTAACATGGAAGCTGGCTTGGAGCTCATCTGACTGGCTGTGTCTTTCCTGAACAGGGCCGCCTGTGGAGCGGGCTGACAGTTACCTTTTATGTCTCTGCCTCTTTCTGTATGTCTGCTTCTGTCTCCTTGAACCCCAGAGTTCACCCCCTAAAATGCCATTAAAATACAATAAATGTATGGCTGCACACTGACAATAAGTTTAAAAGGGTGTAAATACTTTTGCAAAGTGTTGTAAAATACGCCTCACTAAGAATCTACAAGCTGATACATGATCTGCTTGATAAACTGTTGGAACAGCAGCACAACAAAGCCAATCGGAGACATGGAAGCGTCCTTGTGATCCTTTGGTATTTCCGTTGGGTTCTGACCTGTCACAGGGGCCTCGATGTCCAGCAAGTTCTTCTCCGAGCGCAAGATTGAAGCACCCTCTCCTATGAGCCTGAGGGCCACAGACTCCTCCACACGGCCCTCCTTGGTTAGGTGAGCTTTCAGCACGTCCACTTTGGGCTTCCCGTCGCTGTCAAACACCTCTTTAGCTGTCAGCCGGTGACTTGGGGGGAAGGGGACAGCTGCGGGGGAGGGGAAGGCGAGGGAGGGGGTCACAAAAACAAAAGAAATGATAACAATTACACCTCATATCCTTTCATTCACAGAAGCATAAATTTCATCGAACAAAAGACTCATGAGGATCGGTGGTTAAACCCCAAGATAATGAAGAGCGACATTTAAGCCATTTGATTAGCAGGTACTCCCCAATCTTCCACCCGCGGATCGACTCCTCCCTGCAGGAGATCACTGCCGAGCTCTCGGCCCACCCTCGGAGACAATTTACCACACTGCTGCTGTGATCCGTGACTCATTTCGTTTTCAATATTTATAACAGAGCTGCAGATTTTCTAGTTTGCTCTGCAATATTCACAGCTAATGAGATGGCACTTCTGACAGTGAATCAGAGAGCCGAGACATCTGTTGTTTTACTTATGTAAAAAAAAAAAAAGCCGCTCGCATGAGGCAGAGGTCTAAACAACATGTGTACAGGCATGGTAAACCTTTTAAAGACCGCCTTGTTTTCTGCATTTGAATGGACAGATGCAGAGCGTTAACTCCAGCATGCAGTGAGGGGATGAATTCAATTCAGCTTCTGAGAGGCAGTGTAAAAATTTGACTAATTGAATACACAACAGTCCATTACTGTCAGTAATGAGAGCTTTTAAAAGATAGAGCTGAAAATCTACTCAGAGATCAACAGTAAATTTTAAAGCACCAAAGCTTCTAAAAGACCATTAAGTGGTCTCAGCCTAAATGCACTTCAATCTTAAGAGTAGATAACAAATAGAGTCATTTTTGTGGTTATTCTGCTGCTAAAAACTCATTAAATATGAATACATGACAAAAAATTAAGCTTTCCTCATATTAAAACCACAAACTTCAGTATGTGTTTGGCCGACACCCATGTGTAACATAACTAAGAAGCGGAAGTAAGATGTTTGAGGATGTTCAAGAGTAAAATATTTACTGGTTTGTAAAACCACCTTCCACCGCAGTAACCACTGCAGGTCTGTTAGAGGAGATCTGTGAAACCAAGTCAAAGTTCTGTTTTTCTATTTTGTTATCTAGTTAAGCGATTTGGTAGCTTCCTGTACGGCAGCACTATAGACATGTGTTGTTATAACGCTGACTGACACATTAATTCAAACCCAGCTGTTTGAGCATAGATAGATATGCTTGGATCTAAACCATTGTATTTTTGGACTGCACAACTCTGTAGCCCCTTCACAGCAACCAAATACCACTTGGTTAGTCTGGAGAGTTTCTCAATCCAAATGTAATGCAAATTTAAACAAACTTATATGTAGCATTCAAACTGAACACCATTACAACTAATTTTCTGAATTGAAAAAAATTGCAGATATTTGAACTCCAGAAAATGTAGCTTTGCATTCACCACAGCTTTTTCTTCACCCTAATCCTAATTCTTCTTACCATTTCGTTCCTGAATATGCCTCTACATAGAGATAACATGTAACCCATGCGATCCATTCACATCATTCGCATTTGGTGTGAAAAGTTTTTAAATGTTGCTAAAAAGGTAAAAAAGAAAAAAAAAGAAGAAGAAAATTATCAATTTACTTGAATAATCAGGAAGTAGAGATTAAACAGGAACTAGCGTAAACCACATGTCTGTGAAAAATGGATGGAGGTTTTCAGGAATGTGTTAGTATCAGGTAAGCTGTAATTGTTATTTCATGTCAGCTGGTGCTAGACAGAGAAAGAAGACTGTTATGAGAATATATTGGAAGACATTGGAAAAAGGTGATCCATCATGTGAGGTAAAGGTTTGCTACATCATAACTTACTTGGCAAATGTGTTTCCATGTCCCTTTTAGCATATACATTTTTTTTGGAAAGGCCAGACAAAAAACATTTAAAGCTGTCACTAAAGCTTTTTTTTGAAATTATGGAAGTTTTTTTAAAGCTTACCGTTTACATAAACCTAATGTAATGCTTCAACATGAATTAAAACAAGGTTGATGGAAACATGGCTAATGATAAAAAAATGACATACCTAACTTAAGTTTTTTTTGTTCGTCTTTTATTTTGATATGGTGATAATGAAAGATGTAGAATGTAACTAAAAATACAAACACCATCTTTTAAGATCGATCTAAGATGTCGTTCTTTTTATTTGTGCTTTTTTTCTTTTCAAACATTTTCCCATAGAACATCCCATAGAAGGAAATGGATCTGTTCTTTATGCGAAAAGATGGGCTTCTTCTATTTCAAAACCTAAACAAAAACAAAGTATTTTGTGGCTCTTACAAATGACAAACGATTGTTTTTAGTAAATGTGTTTTGGGAAAATGATAAAGGCTCGTTTTCAGGGGGTTATGTAACATTTGCAACTCTAACAGAGTTTTGTTTAAGCTAGGCCGGGGAGTATCATAGTTAAATGGGGTGAATATAAATACTACTTAAACCTACCATAAAATATGTTCAAATTTTGGGTTTTAACATGTCAAACTGGGTGCTGTGAATACTATAACAAGGCTCTGTAGCTTGTGTCACATAGACTAGCTTGTAAATCAGGGATGATAAGAAGGCAGAAACAAAAACTGTGCTGGAGTTAACAACCATCCCTCCCAAACATAGGATCAGATGTAATCAGACCAGCACTTTATCTGCGTCACAGTCTGCTTGCTGACAGAAAATATTTGCAGTCTAAGCTGCAGTAATTAAAACTTCCGTGCAGATGCATGTTGAATTAATTTAATGAACTTGCACGCTTGCATGCTGGATATTTTCGGCATGAGAGGGAGGATACCATGCTAATCTCTCTACTGTCTCAGATATGCACACTAAAGACCCGCATGTTAAAAGAGGAGAATAAACAGCAACATTTTTTCCCTTTTAAAGTCACAATACAATAAACGCGCTTGAAAAAAAATCTTACAACAATAAATGACTTTTCTTAGCCTTTTGGGGCAAACCTAGATTTATCCCAATGTTAGATAGAATTACCCAAGGCCCCAAGCTGGCCTCTTGTGAACACCTGCTGTGCAACTCTAGCTCGGGGTCTTAGGGCTTAAGACCCCACGGTGGGACGCAATCTCTACAACCTAGGGCCTCTGAGGTGCTGAAGAGACACACTATTAACCCTCTTGTAAACTTTTATAAAAGGTATTTCACATTTTCTTTTCTACAATAACGGAACAGCTGGCTCCTTCCTCACAGTCGCACTGCAATTAATACGTTTCACTTAGAATTTTTCAATATCACTCCCATTTTCTTTCAAGTTATTGGCATATTTGATTAATTACGAAAATGATTACAATGAAATTTATGTGTGTCTGTTATTTCACATGTCTTCCTATTCCTGGTTCTGATTAGCATATGGGACGATAGAAGTCATGACCCCTGATCTAACATTATACGCCTAAGATCATATGTATTAGAGTCGCATAAAGAGATTTCCTCAAAGACTACGAATAAACTATAGAAGGCTTACCAGTAGTCGAAGCAGATGCATAACGTTTCCCTATATAGAGAGTGACAGGTTGCCAGTAGGAAAGATGGTGTTGTAGATGGAAAAGATAGGAGTGAAACAACAAAATATGCACTAGTGAAACTACAATAAATCATCAAAATGACTTAACAAATACTACCAAAAAGATGAAACATTCAAGCTGTAATTCTAGGTGTCAGTAAGTTAGGAATGACAATTTCAAAATCATAAGGAAAACATTCAGAGTGGTAGCCAAATTTTATTTTTGGCTTTTAATTTGGTAATAAAGTAATAAAAATAGTTAAGGATGAGTATTTGCACTAATCCAAGGTAGACATATGTACTATTGCCGTTTTTGAACGTATTCCTTAATTATCTTTATGTAATTTTCCTCTAGCTTCATAATAGCAGAATTACAGCGAAACAAACCTTTAAACAAACCTGACTTTAAGTAGTCCAAGGCTAGAAGCGCTACCAGCCTTTAATAGATCATCATGTTTACAAATGTTAGCTATGATTGGAAAAAGTTGCTTAAAATGCAGATTTAATTGTCTAATTTAATTAATTTAATTTAATAGTGCACAGACGTTTTTTTTGATAGGTTAAATCTAAGATACACCAATCAGGTCAATTGGGTTTTGCCGGTTTTCTTTGAGGTGCGACTTACAGATTGCTTTTCCCTCTCGAATAGAACAAAAAATAAATAAATAGGCCTCAGGTTTATTGATGGCAGTTGTATTTTTAAGTTAAATAGAAAAATAAAGGAATCTAACCTTTATTTTATCTACACATAAATAAAGTACATTTCTTTAACCTTCACCTTATTCATACTAAACCCAACTTACTTCATGCTGTAGGTTGATGCATTGTAGACCAAGAATGGTGGGAGTTTAAAAAAAAAAAAATTCAACAAAGAAATCTGATCAATATTGTTTAAATTCAAAGGTTAGGAAGTATATTCTTTAAACCTTTAAAATAATTACAAAAAACTCAGATTGGAAAAATATAAATCAGAAAATAAGGAACAAAAAAGAAAGCATTCTAACAGATTTAAAACTTTTTTTATCTAAGCTTTTTAAAATGTAAAAAAAAAAAACATATTTAGATCGTTATTGTTAAAAAATAGGGGTGTTTGTGGGAGAAAAAAGCTTCTTCTGTCTCGGATTAAAAACAGTGTTTTTAAAAACCTCCATTCCAATCAACAGGGATTTTATTGCCTGAACTAAACGCATGAGAGGAATATTGATTAAAAAAAAGTCTGATTTTGGCGAGTGTCAGAGTTATGTTGGCAGGGATGTTTTTGCGGCTGGACAAAAAAAAAAAAAAAGAGCCGAGAGGACAAAGAATGGTGCTTTGGTAGGTCCTTGTCAGTTTTATGTCATCTTAATACCAACAGGAGGATATGTGTGTTGCATGGCCTTTGTGGTATGAACCCATTGTTTTGTGTTGAACCACTGTGACAAGTTTTCCTGAAATAACAAGCTTTGTAAAGCTTAAACAAAAAAAACAAAAAGAAAAACAACAACTGAAAGTTGCATAATCCATGTTACATGATTGGAGAAGTGTCATGCTGCATTCAACTACTCTCCCCTGCATTTGCTGGAGTGTGGTGGTAAAAATCAAGTGCTGTGCTCAGAAAAGCACTTCACTAAAAAAATATCACATGCAACGTGCAAAGTCTGGATCAGTTTGTTGCAGACTTTTTCAGCCTCCCACCCAATGACAGCCTCAACTATACAGACACATCGAAAACTATCACTTAAGATGTTCTTTTTATGTTTTTCTTTAGTTCTGGCATATTTCATTCATTATTAGTTATATTCAGAAATATAGCCAACTAGGTTAGGGTTTGTTAGAGGACGCAACCTTTGGGACGCACATCTCTTGATGGCGTTCAGCTGCAGTGTGGTTTGATTTAGACTCTAGGCGTGTGTGATGCACGGTCAGCGGGGATAGAAAACATACTTACAGGCTGTCCACACTGTGATGTCTATATAAAAGCTGGTTTAATGGGCATAATTATTCTCTCCTTAAACATCAAAGCTCTAAGTAGACCGTCACATATGTAGCTCCCCGAGGCTAATCAACACAGGAAACACTGTCCATGTGAGCACTTTGGGGTTATTAAAGTTGGCATTAAGGCTTTTTCTTAGAAAACACCAAAACATCAAATTGAAAAATGTCTGTTTTATATGTTAAGATATCACAGTGATGTAACAGTGTTTGTGCTAGATTGTAAAAAAAAAAAGAAGAAGAAGACATCCTTAAAAGACTTATTAGCTTAGAAATCCACATCCAAGCAAACAGTGTTATCCAATTACACAAAGCTGCCATGGCAGGTAACTGCTGAAGGAAGTACACTGAAACACTGCTCCACTTATCAAGCGACATAATCAAACTAGGCAGGTATGTTTTTAGGAACGTCAGCAGGGATTATGCTGTTAAATCTTTTTGTTTTAACTTCGATGTTAGGAAGTCTCTAAAACCTCAAAAAAAAGAAACAAAAACAAAAGAAAACAAACCTACTCTCTTACTCCAGATTTTCTAGCAGGTTTTAACTGAAACCAAATACCAATACAGACATTTTAAGATGAAAAATATTTAATAAAATCAGATTTCTGTGACGGTGATGACTCCTCTAATGCTTAAACCTAATCTTCGTTTTCGGGGCTTAAATAAGCACTACAAAGAGCGTTGGAGACATTCTGTAATTATAAAGACAAAAGTAACATGACAGGAATTGATGTCGATATACATCGTAATTATTTAATAATATTGAAGAATAGAAAAACCAAACTTGTTTGAGTTTCAGGTAAATTAAAAGAAAAAACGAACCAGTAAAGGTCTGAAACTGTAAGTATGCTTAATTATGTAGCCCTTATATCAGTATCACAGTGCAAAATGCACCAAGTAAATTTTCCTTTCTGATGATGTCCCAGTGAGGTACAATGATGGTCAATCGTCTGTAGATACCTGATGATGTTTAAGTAATCTTGTCTGCACACATTGGGAGCTATAAGGCTGTGAATTTTTAAAAAGATTTCTTTAAAATCACAGCCGGAGTCAATCTGTATCGCTTTTTTTCCCCAGGCACTGAAGTTTATTTAGACTATTCAACTATGGTGAACTTATTTTCACATATGCTTATTTTGTTTTTTTAATATAATTTCTAATGATGTTTGTAGTAAAATGGAATATTGTATAGCTGCTGTTTGTAAACATGGGTTGTTTTTGTCAAATGAAACCAACCTTGCCTTCTGTAAAGTGCCTGTAACTCACACAGTGCTTAATCAAATCCATTATATTCAGTCATTCAGGCACACATTCACATGCTGATGGTAGTAAGCTAAAGTAGTAAGTATAGCATCAGCTACTATGAGGCACATTGAGAGAAGTGAGGCTGCCATTTTTTCCACCACCAGACCCTCTGGCCACCAAAAGCAGGCAATGTAGGTAAATGTCTTCCCAAGAACACAACAGCTGAGAGCGATAGAGGAGGCTCAACTAGCAACCCACTCACAGGATTGTCAACCATAGAGACGGTGACAAAAAGAAAAGTGGAGGCTGAACGCAGAGGGAGAGTTTGGAGACTGTACTCTCCCTATTAAAAAATATATATATATTTTAAGGCATCCGATTACCGTATTTTCCAGACTATAGAGCGCACCTCACTATAAGCCGCACCCACAAAGTTTTATAAAAACTGGAAACGTACACATATAAGCCACTGATATCTACTGAACTGTCCCCCACCAAACCTGTAGGGGGAGCACTACCTGTCGCCCCTAAAGTAGGGAAGTAGAAGAATGCTAGCACCCGTTAGCTTGCTGGTTTGAGGCAGTAAGAACTTTTAATGAAAGACACGGCTTCGTTGGCTCTTTATTTCAGCTCTTCAGCAGTTGCGCATAGCCTCGCTTGTGCTAAATGAAAATTTGCTTCTTCTTCTTTGATTTCCAACTTTAACTTCTGCCCCCCGACAGTTAAAGAAAAATCCACCCAAAAGCCGCACCTTCGCATAAGCCACATGGTTCTAAGCATGGGGAAAAAAGTAGTGGCTTATAGTCCGGAAAATACGGTTTTTAGAAGAAATGTTACAAACCTGGTTATTAACGTCAGAGAGACAGAGAAGCAGTTCTGACAGCGAAGTAAAATTTAGAAATGATTTTACAATTAATATGCAAAATATTAATACCTGTGATCTATTTATTTATCACTGCTAGGGATGTGGGTGTGGGGTGCTAGCCTTTATTTTTCAGCATGATTGCATTCCTAAGCTGTGAGTTAGAGCACTTTGCAAAAAAGAGGGATGTGAAAAGGACAGCCTTAATGAGTAACAGCAGAAAATCTACAGCAAACAAATTCAATTTAGAACATAATACATTCTCCTGCTATTTGCATGATGTTACCTTCAGGGTAACTATGTAGAGACTGATATTCATGAGGAAGATGGTAATTCGTTTTCATAAGAAGTACTCTTACTACAAAGTAAATGAAATATTCCATCAACCTACTTAATAAAAGTAAACTATGTGGCGACTGGAGATTATTACTGTTCCCAACAAGAAGGCAGATTTTTTTTTGGCAACAATCAGGCTATTCAGACTCTTGGAGAGATCCATATCTTTCCTAAATAACATATTCCAAAAATAATAATATTTGATAAGAGTAAGAAGCCTGGAGAGGAGCCGTTTGTTGGCCTGCAGGCTTCTCTCCCAGTGGATCAAGCCTGTTTCCTTCAGTTCAGACAATAAAAACGCTGTAAATGTTCCTCCTGTGGAATTTATAAAAGACCTTTTATTAACCCCCCCCCCGCCAAAAGCATTACATAGCACGTCGTAATGTTAAGTTGTGCCCTAAAGAAAACTCTCTTGTGGGAACCAGGTGTGAGCAAAAGGGAAACGATCAACAGTTCATGGCTCCAACCAATTCAATGCATAGGAACAATAAAAACCTTATCCATGGTAATCTTCCTGAAACTTACCGAGTCAGAAATAGACTCCAGTACCTCGTGGCTCACTCTTTCATTAATTTCAACATTTCCCTGTTCCACTCTGTTACATAACCAGGAAATTGCATCGTAATCTAAAATCAAAACAAGAGAAGCAAACGGCAAAAGTTTAACAGAGGAAAAATCCGGGAGCCTGGTTTCACTTTCTCTGGCCATTTGTCTCAGATTAGCTTTGTAATTTCCCAGCTCCAAATTAAAATCATCCATCAGCCATTAGGTTTAAGAGCAGTAAAACTTACGGGTGTCTGGCGGGTGTGAAAAATAAGCCTGAAAAGTTTGTTAAACTGCATCTCACTATCCCGCATTCATTGCATTGATGGCAATTTTTGTATGATCTGATGAGCTCGATGTTAGGAAGTCTCTAAAACCTCAGATCAGAAGCTGCCTTAAGTTCAAACAGCAAGCGGGAGAAAGCATTAAAGAGCAGACTCTGAGGTGTGAATTTCTTTTTATTTTAAGTCTGCGCCTTGGCGAGCCACAGAGCTGAAACTGTCGAGAAGAGGAGAACGGGCAGCTTGAAATGTTGAAATTGGTTATAGTTCAGAGCTAATACACCTTCTCTGAGGAATGAGGCAGCGGGAGGCGCGTCAGTATGCGGCGCTGGACAGATCAGTTTAATTGGAGAAAGTGAGATACTGTTGCAAAGCTCTCAGGGCACCTGGCTCCATTTACCCAAGAACATGAAGTGTAACTGGGAGACTGGGTTGATCTGTCGGCTCAGGTGTCTGCGGTTCCTCCACTTCTTCTTCCTTCTTTGACTCGCCAGCTTTACAAGAGGTGGCACACAACAAGAGACCAGGTGTCAGCACAACGAGATGGTTAGATTCAGTAAATCGAAATATTTTTAAACGTTGATACAGACTTTATTTAAATCACACTAATTGGTAATGCGTAAAACTAATAAAAACTCTTCATTTTAGTAAATTAAAAATGACCTATAAGTGGATGTTGCCTTTTATAACGGGGACTGAAGATTCAGATGTTGTTTAGTAGAAAGTCACTGACGTAAAAGGTCATTGTTCAGGAAGCTCTCTGGTAATAGAGGACAGTCTAAGCATAGTTCTGGAAAGTTCAGTGGAAGGAAAAAAGAAAAGTTTACACAAGTAAGAGATAATGGCAGCTTTTAAATGAATGCAATTTAATGCTATTTTTTTTATAGTTTGGAGGGTATTTAAAAGCAGGAACTTCAAATAAAATGTGTCAAACAAAAGAGAAAATAAGTCAGCTGAGATGCACCTTTAATGTTTCACTCCACTAATCTGATAAAAAAAGATTTGCATAACAGCTTTTCCACACATTATTGTAGTGCTTTAGTTATATCAAGGCTTCAAACAACAAAAATGAATGTCATTTTTCTCCCTTCATTTAAAAATCTAAATCTCAAGTCTTCCAGAAATACCAATCTGTCATCATTGTCTCTGACCAGCAAGGCTATTAGTTGCATTTACAATACAATTGCAATTTAGCAAAATTTAGTTGTCAAATCACAGAGGCACTTGGTTTTATTCACATTGGATTTAATAGGAGTAATGAGTGACAACCGGAGGCGGTTATGCACTTAAATTTGGCTTCCTATTCCTTTTCTATGGCTACGTTCACATTGAAGCCCTTAATGCTCATTTCAGATTTCTTTTTTTGAAATGTGGTAGTTTTATGTGGTTGTTCACGTTTCCAAATATATACGACTTGTATGTGATCTCCTCTGTGAAGTGCATTCATACAACTTAAGTGTCCTGCACGCGCAGCTGAGGATGTGATTTAGCCTTCTTAAGTTCTTTTCCAACCGGAGCGAATTAAAAACGCAATCGATAAAATGAAAAATAAAAGACTGCTCTCCACACTATCGTCCGCCATGATTGCTTTGCCTCTTGCTTCTGTGTCTTACGACACAGAATAGCGACCTTTGTTGAGTATTAATGACGTTCAGACACGGGTCGCATTTGAAAAGATCGGAAACGTATCGGATTTAGGACAGTTTATAGGCAAGTGGTCTCTGTTGCATTTGAAAAAAATCTGTGTTTAGATTTTCATGCCAGCCCAGATTTAAAAAAAAAAAAAGTTAGACCAATTGAATCCTGTGTAACATACATCAGGAAAAAAGCCCAGATCCAAAGGTGAAAGCGAGCACAGAGATTATCAGTAGTGTTAGAGCTCGTATCTGATGAAGCAGCCAGATAACGACTCATCTTTCTGATCTTTTCACGAAGCTGTAGTTTAGTCCTTGTTCTACCGTGATCTACAAAAACAAAGAGCTCATATAAAATCAAATCTCAACGAGGAAGAAAAGGCTGCACACATGCATTCAAGTATAAACTCTGCATGGCAGCGCCGGAATAATGGATCATAATGGATCATTTCCCTCTACGTACCGCACACTAACAGACCTGACTGCTTTCATGAGCAACATCTCTGCATCACAAGCAGATATTGCCTAAAGGAAAGTCTGATGCTACGTGATGCTTAAGGGCGTTTTCCCAGAGCGTGAGCGAGGTCAGAGTTCAAAGCCCTCTACCGCCATGACAGCCGACGAAGCAGAAACATTCGGCCCCTCAGTCCCACCCTGACCTGTGGCAATCCCAGCATGACTGATAAGAAAGCCAAAGATGAGCAGAAGCTGAATCTCAATTTCGACAGATTCTCTACAATTGGATTTTGAAAGCTAGGAGATTTACTGGTACAATACCCGACTTAGAAACAGAACCTCCTCTTTAACAGGCTGCTGTTGTTTAGAACAATAGAACTGGATTGGAGGACATGACTTTCAGAAAGTAGTATATATGAAAATACTCAAATAAACGGTGAAGCTACTACCAGGGCTGTTTTAAAAACTTAAAAACTAAAGAAAATCATATGTACTACTTCAGAATATGCAGCAGAGCTCCTGTGGATTCTGCAGCATTGATTTGTTGGCAGTTTTAACGGTTTTAACATCACAACGTAAACCAAACAACAGAAGGTGTGTTTAAATGAACACAAGTACTTAGAATGCAATGCGTCCCATTCGAAGGTTTTGATTGGATTCGGCTCCATCGTCATGAAATTATATTTCAAATCGTTGAAGTGGTTTTTGACTTTATTTTTAGTCAGAACAGCGTCTGTGTAAACACTGGGATGGGGTCGTTCTAATTGTGGCAGAATGACCCGACCATGCTTGTGTCAACAAGACATATTTCAGCCTTCAGTGGAAACGACTGCCATCAGAACCGGGCCTCAGAGCACCAAGAACCAGAACACTTTCTTTCCTTCGGCTGTTTTAGGGAAATCTGACATCTCTAAAGCACGTCCAAGCACTTCTATTCAGAATAAAGCATGGTGCATGTAAGCACGCATCATGGTCCGATTAGCTCTTTTATAAATGCAGAGAAAAAGAAAAAAAATTATCTGTAAATTACTTTTTTAATTGATTAATTAATAATCCGATAAAGGTTCCTTAAAGGATTGTTTTTTAATGATTTTAAACCAGTAAAAAGAAAAACTTTTCCACTTAAGGAGCATATTGACAGACCAAAAAGTTTTTTTTATTTTAATTGTAAAATGTTTTAAATATTTTTAAACTATTTTAGGTGTAGTTACTGCTCTAACTGGGTTGCTCTGTCAGCTGAAAGCATCTCAGAGTCTCTGTATTCCAGTTAACAATTATGCAACGACTAAATTAGTTGGCGATTATTACAATAATTGTTTGTTTATGCAATAGCCCTACTAATAATAGAAGATATCTTTATATTTCTGAAAGTTAAATTTAATAATATGAAGATAATAAATAGATGTCATAAATTGGATTACAAATCAAAAATAATTACTGAGGCAACATAACTTACAAATCTTTTTCCTAGCAAATCTAATTAATTAGATCTTTTTTCTGCCTTATGTTTCACAAACACAGAAATAAAAATGACTTAAAAATATATATTGTTTTCCAAATATCTCCTTCGGGGTGTGAACTGACTTTAATGGGCAACATAATTCATATTCAGTTTTCTGTTGTAAGTCAAAGCAATCAGACCGACAGGTTGTTAACCTCTGGTGGGTTAAAGAAACCAGGTCAGTTCATACCAAATATACCAAAGGCAATTTGAAAGCATGGACCAGCTTTAGTATGTTCTTGATTGGTGCTTTTTTACCCTGAGAAAAAGGTCCAGCAGCAGAGGGAAGATCTCTATGAGGGATCAGCTAGAGGCTGATCAAACAGAACATGAAAGCCCGTCGTTCAGTACAAAGTTGGCTTTTCAAACACGAAAAGTTAAAAAAGCCAAAGGATGTCTCAGCATTTTAACATCCAATTACCCTACAACGGAAAACGAAAAAGCAACTGCACGCTCGATCTATTTAGACGCCTCCCGTTGATGAGCCACCCTCTGCGCGTGCTGTAAGCACAGAGGACAGGGCGCCAAGCGCTGTGTGTGCAGCTCTCTGCACTGACAGCCAGAGTTTGTTAATTAAATTACATAACAGCAGCGAATAAGAGTGGGATAGGAGAACAGGATTAGTAGAATGCATGAGCTTCTGTGGGCGGCAGGGAAAGAAAGGACAGGCTGTGCCCCCCCAAAAATACTACGACTTCGAATCTACTGCGGCAGCATACTTGGTATGTTTTTATTTATTTTTTTTTTTATTATTGTAACATTCAGATAGGGGAAAGCTTATGGCTTTATTCCTGCAGCCTCTGAACTATGCAACACTTTATATGCACATGGGAGCGTTATTTGTAAAAATGACCAATTCCTGCAGGATATTTAAAATGATTGAAAATGATGGATGCAATGTGGCACAAAATAAAGATCATATACATTTTTGAATGGCAACCATCATTGGTATAATATAAACTGCAGCATTTTAATGTAGCATAAACCTGCTGAAAGAGAACGGAAGAGCCTAAAAATACAGCAATGAATACCTCAATTCTACAGGCTGCAGCTGGGTTAAACTGCTAGATCTACGAGCCACAAAAACCTCTCTGTACATTATTATTACACGTTAGGTTTTTCTTTTATATATTAGTTCTGTCGTAAAAGAAAAATAAAGGTTATAAGTGCACTTCATCACAGTCAACATGGGAAAAGTTTTCTGTCGTTCATATGGCTCAGACACAGGAAAAGAAAATGAAATGGTCGAGTGTTGCTTCAATTGAGCTTAACAAGAATATTTACTAATAATCTGAGATACACTTTCAATAAATAATAATAAAATCAGAGCTTAATAAAACCTGAATCAGGAAGCCAGAGCACCACAAAAAGTGAACCGGCTCGCGGTATAGTGATGTGCTTTTAGCGCCACCGCAAACGTAGCTGACAATCATAAAAAAGCCCGACATGCTGATTCGGATTTTGTCCAATGCAGATTTCATTTATAAGTTACACCGGCAGTTGTTATAAAAGCACAAGATATTTCAATCTTATCTTACAAAAAAAAAAAGAAAACAATCATTGCCCATGAAACAATAAAAACTTCTGAAATACCTGCTCTTAAATCTAAATAAAGTTTCAATCACTGACAGTCGGTGGTTTTCAGACCTTTACAGAGGGAGATCAGATTAGGTTTAACATCTAAGTATCGGCCAATCACCGATCTCCCAAAGTTAAGAAAATCGAGGCAGATTGATCGGCCAGCTGATCACTCAGTGCACCTCTAATAATATTAACAATACTAATAATGATAATAGATTCTGGATTATAAGTATTTATAAATACATTTAAAAAGGAGAAAATAAAATAAATCAGTCCCTTTTCTAAACATTTTTTCCATCTTTGGCCCCTTTCGATAACTTTATTACCCAAATTATGGACTTTTTTTGTCTTTTCACATGCATTTGCTTTAAACTTTCACTGTTTAAAAACATAGAATCTGTGATTTCTTTTTTCTTTCTATATTTAAGATTCAGCAATTACTTTTAAAAGCTACAAACAAGCCTGCCATATATCTAGGTCACTGAACTAACTCAGTACTAAGTACCACAAGGAGCCAAACTCCCATTTCAGGGAGCATAAAGGTGAGATGAAATGAACCCAAAGGGCATTCAGGACACATCTGCTCATCGAGGGCAGACCAGAGATTCAAAAAGGCTTAGAGGCCAAAAAAAACAAACTAAAACTAAAGGTTGAGTAGAAATTGGCATGAACTTCTGTAGCACACATTAGTCGGGACGGAGGCCAGTTCTGAACCAAGTGCTTAGCGCAGCATAAGCTCAGACTGCTGACTTTATCCGTGTGTGGTAATAGAAACGGACAGAGTGGGAAGGAGAGGAGGGGCCACAACATCTACACCTTCCAGGAGACAGAAAGGAAATGGAAATCTCAAAGAAGAGTGATTAAAGTAGTAAACCCTTCGGGACGGACATTTCTACACTTGATCACTGCATTAGCAATAATAACTTAAGAATAATAACCATCCCTCTGTCTTCCTAAAAGTTTGTAATCAGTTTTAAGGCTTACTCCTTTACAAAGGAATAAAGAAGCATTGAACTACAAGTAACAGATCAAGTTTCCTTTTCAATCTGCATGTAGTTGCTGCTACAGCAGCTTTATTATCAAATAAAATAAATGGTCATCATAGAGACGTTGTTCCTGCATGAAATGAACCTTTGCTGCAGGTTCTCCCTCACAGTGAACTTTTCTGACTTCATTCTCTTGCCTGTGCATGGTTTCCATATAAACTCTGGTCCCCATCCAGCCTTTTTTTGGCTCAGTTGTTCTAAACATTTAGCTTTGACTGTACATAGGAACATGTTTAGTATATTGCAGTAGCAGATTAGACTGATTTATGTAGATCAGCTCAACGTCTGCCTTACTTAAACGGCATTCTGTCGTCTCTTTTCCATTTTGAGAAATAGCCAAGAGACCAAATAGAGGTGGGCCTTGGTGTCCTGGATTAATAATTACTGATAAAACTGAGATATGAGAAGATTTGTGACAAATCTCTGTTGTTTGTATTGTTAGGAGGATTTAAAATCCCCACGCTGAGATTAAACTAAAGGGGAGACTAATCCTAATTCCTAATTACTGTGTATGGACATTTTTTTGCTCGGTTCTCCAGTTTGTATCTGATTATAGGAGTCGATCAATCTGCCTTGTTGTAGCTTATTGTTTCTGCAGTGAACCGATTCAAACCAGCAATGCACCACTTTACCGTTTGTTCAGAGTTGTTTACTTTCTGTGCTCAATCTGCCCCGTTTTATGTACTCCCTTCCATATTTATTCCAATTATATTCAACACCTAAAAACAAACCATTTGTTACGACGTACTTAAATATTTGCGTTTATTTCTCCTTCTAAAAATAAATAGCCAAGAAATACTTCAAAAGCCAGTTCAACTCTGATCACCTGCTAAACCATTGTATTCAAACCCTCTGATTCTGGTTTTTCAACATTAGCATGAAGGGAATCATAGTATTTAGCTAAATTGGTGGTTAAAGACGAACCTTTAGAGCACCTAAATGCATCATTACAGCTGTTTCTAACTCCAGAATTTACTCTATTTCACTTGTTAAAGAAGGATTTTGTCTGCATCTGAAGTAGCTCCAGTTAAAAATCGTACTTGCCTTTGTTTCATAAGTTAATTAAAAACACCTGTAAGGGATATTTACTTGTCTTTAAGGTTTATTTTGAGCCAAAACTTCATGTATATTTGGTGTTTTTCCCCAATTTTTTCATCCGTTGTTTTTTTCTTCAAATGCCTCCAGTGGATCATTTCTGTGCCTCTGAAAGCTGTTGACCATCGCCATCATCTGCTGCAGAGACGTTAGCTTTAAATCACAGCAACAAACAGGAGAGATAAAAGTGAGTCAAGAGGTTGCCAAGGAAACAGCGCTGTGGAGTCTCTATCTTTTATCCATCAAAATCCTTGCTTAGAAAAAAAAAAAAAAAAAAGTTCCCGCCAGCAGGTTGCGATCGACGTGGATTTGAAGCTGAGCAGGCGCGTGCGGCGGCCAAATGAGGCGGGAACACCCCCCACAGGAGTAACGGTGCGTCTGACGGCTGTTGGCTGCGTTAACATCTGTCTTTACACAGGTTCCTGTCAATGACAGCAGTGAAGGTATGCACCTAATTAAAGCAGACAGGCCGTGAGCTAAATAACCCAACAGCGTAACTAAGTCAACAATGGCAGCCTTTGAGGATATCTGACAGAAAAAGAACAAAAAAGTTGGCCCGGAGCTTTATTTTAAAAGACCAGCAGCAATGACGGCTTGAGTTATGAAGAAGAAGATTTTTTGCCTCAACAGGTTTTAGCAGACAAATGCGGATAATAAATGCAGAAGCAGAAGATGGAAACTCACTGAGAGCCTTCTGACTACCTCTCTGAGTAATTAGCAGGGTTACGGCTGAAGCGTGGGAGGCTGACGTGGGAGAATGTAGGAATGGATGAATGTTTATGCATGCGAGGATGGATGGAAGGGAGTAGGCGGCAGAGTAGGCTGCGGTGGGGGTTGGTGAGGTATTTTCTTGAGGGATGTCCATATAGCGAGTTTCCAACGGGTGTGTGAGTGTTTGCACGCTGCAGATCAATGGCTCTGTGAGCAGCCGGGGATGACCCGAATCACGGCACATAAATGGCTGCAGTAATTTGGAGCAGGTCCAGGTGTGGGAGGAGAGAAAGATCGATACAGCGACATAAAAATGCATCGAAAAGGACGTGGGGAAAAAAAAAAAAAAAAAAGGGGAGCCATCTGCCAATAAAGCACCCCACTGCTCACTGACTCACAGTCCGGTCGGTGATGGGATGTCCCTGATGACTTACAGTTCTTACAGTCAATGGTAAATTACAGGTCACGCTTCGATAGCTGTCAGTTTAAGGTCTGAAAAGCTACGTTTAAAAGAAAAGATGATCCCATGTTAGCAGAAAGGGCAGCGATAGAGGGCAATGCATTATGGTTCTTTTGACTGTTACCTTTCTGGATGCGAGAACAGTTACATAAGTCTGTAAATACAAATCCATCATGTTGGAATATAATCCTGTTTTTTTTTTTTTTTTTTAAACTTTCAAAAGTCACATCCAAATATTGTAGACAATTTAGAGGAAATATGTAAACATTACTTTATTGTTTGTTTATGACAAGAACGCAAAGAACAAAACAAAAACAATATAATTTCTCATTACACTATAAAAAACAGAGTTAACTATTTATGTAGAGTTACTTTTGCTGTTTTGTTGTTGTTATTGTATTGTGAGGGTGAAATTTAAACTCTATTGATTAGTTTGACACGTCTCTGCTTTTGGTTTAGCTTAATTTAAAAGGAGTAGGAATTAGAAGCTACACCCTTTCGGATACATAAGTCAACTGAAAAACCTGTTTTTAGTTTTTTAACCGAAATAAAAGTTATTCAAAAATGTTACAAAGAATAAAAATGAAATCTAACCTGAGTATTTCTTTGTCTCTGTTGCACTAGAAGCTCTTCAGCTGAAGTGCTTTCACTGATGCATCGGAAACAACCTTGTATAAAAGGAGCAAAGGAGTAGGACGCTACAACAAGACGGCATAAATACTTTATAGAAACAAATACCTTCAATTATATTTAAAGGTCTTATTTCTTTCTAAAGATAACTACAATTGTTTCTATGACAACAAAACATTATGGGAACTGTTTAGAAGGTATATGCAACGGAAGAAATGTTTGACTGGTTTCCAACATGGTTAGCTTCCCATCCTCCTCTTTGAAATATCTCATATTACCTGCCTTTGGATCGCCCTCTGCCAGGTGGGGTCGAACACACAGGTGGTGCAAGAAGAGGGAAGGAAAGGGGGGAGTAGGGGGATTCTCTCATATCCCTAGTAAGGGACACATGTAATGGTACGTCTAATATTTATTAAGTAAATCACACCAATGATTCCTTCCAAACAAAGCACCTTTTTATTCATGATACTTTAAATAGTCAAAAGTTCATAACTTGTTTCCAAGAAATCCCATTGAAGATTGACAAAAAGGCATCAGGCACAAGATTGTTGCACGATAATTTTACTATCAATTAATAAATTAAGACACCGACTCTCAGTAATCTTCAGTAAATCTATCGCCGTTCAGTCATGTCCCACAACACAAAGCGGCTGTGTAGCAGCTCCCATAAAGGGAAGAACTATAATTTCTTATTTTCCTGGGATAAGAGCAGCAAAGACATGATTGAGTACAATGTTGGAGAGTAAACTAATATCCAGGTGTTTTTTACATGATCTACATAAACTGAGCATTTGTGTCTATTTCCAAGCTGTTGTACAAATGAAATCAAACAGGGTTTGCCATTTTGTGGCAAATGTGGGAGCTATGGGCTGCTAATGAGTTGTATGCTAGTAAGCGTACGCATCAAAATGCTTTGTGAATCTTTACGGCAGATTTTGCTTTAAACGAGTTCACCCAGGACAAGAAACAGGCCAGGACTACGCCTGGACTTCAAAGCCGGCCAATCGGAGCGAAGCGAAAACAAAGTTTGGATGCCCAGGCAAAGCAAATAGAAACTGGGTGAGTGGCAATTTAGTGAAGAGAAATCCTAGTAAAATCTTTGAAACACCCATTTTGAAAGGCTTCATAAATATAGTTTGCTTGACATTGTCTAATATTTAGAAAGCAAAAACTCCACCTGGTGATGCAGTTCTTTTCGAGCGGTAAAAAGCGCTAAAGGCTACAAGGATGACGTAACAACACTCTTCGGTGCTGATAATGTAACTAAGAGAATAAGACGAAGAGATGTCAGACTTTATTCTAAACAGATCCAGTTTCGAGGACATGCCGATATGCTTCTTCAGAGAAAATGAAAACCAAGAAGGTTAAAAGTAAAGCAGAGCTTCTCTGTTCAAACCTTTTGAATTTTCTAACTCTGCTTATTTATAGAACATGATGGCTTCAGAAACGGTGGCAGCTTTTCACATACGGAGTTCAGGGGGCAGATTTAAAGTTTCTAGGGAATAAACAAACAGATGGATGTTTTATTGCAGCTAGCTGCACTAATCTCTAATGTTAGAAGCAAAAGAAGATTTAAAATGTCAACTCTGTAATTATACTGCCCTTTGTTTTAAAATGGTAAAGCCCAGTTTCCCAGCGACCGCTCTCTCACACCGTGATGTGATGTCACCTCTTCTCCCAAGACATACATAATAGATGACTGCTCACTGCAGGAAGACTAGAAAAATGTTTGATTGCTTTTCTTATATCTTTTTTTTATATTATAGTACCTAAAGAGATGTAAACCGAAGGTCAATGCTTTACAGAAAAAGAGCAGAGAATGAGCCATCAGTGCATCACAAACTCAAACAGCAACTGCAACCTGCTTTTACCCACATGTATATCACTGCTCTTAAGGAAGCTTTACTACTTACCCGAAATCTAAACACGCATAATTAAAATGCAATATTTAAAATCTCTCTTTCTGCTCAGATAACTGCTGAAAAAACCAACGAAACAAACAAACAAACAAAAATAAAACCCAAAAAGCCAGTCCTATTGTCTGATTGTCAGTTTTAAGCATTTATCACTCTGAGGTGAGGAAATCCTTCATCTGAACTGCTAATTTGAACAGAATTAAACTAGATGAAGGATTTTGATCATTTTTTTTATTGCTCTGATATTTGAGTAGCAGTGGAGTGAACGCCATAGCTGCAGACATGACGGTAGACCTGCAGCACCAGCCGGCAGTTCATTTGCTGGCATGCCTATCTTGCGATTAAATTATGTATGGTGGGCTACAACGTTAAACGCAGTAGAAGGCAATCCTTGAGGGAAATTTAGCTTCCTAGAAACACAACACATGAGTAATGATACGGTAAGAGCATGAAGATGGTGAGCATCTGTGTCACAAGCACAAAAACCTGTGACTGATGTGTAATTTAGGATTTAAACAGCTTTATTTTTGTAAAGTAAAATTAAATGTAAAAAAAAAAGATTAAAACATAGCAGGAAAACATTACTCTGTCATTTTTTTTTTATGAGGTTAGCTCTGACAAGCCTTAAAGAAGATATTCCCTGCTCAATCCTGCACTCATCCCCCCCTTCCTCCTCCTCCTCCTCCTCCTACACAATGCCGTGTCATAGGATTAGCTTTCATTAGAGGAGGCGCTGTAATCAGCTTTGGAGCATGGCGGAGATGGAACAATGGACGAGGCTGAAAGGATCAGGAAGACGGAGTACTATAGCTACGCGTTCAGCTGTGTGCAGGCTGTTAGTAACCTGCCGCAGAGATAGTGTCAGTGCAGCTTATCTGCCTGTTCCCCAGTGTTGTGTACCTTGCCTTAAAGATCACTTTAATGACGAGCGAAGCAAATAGAGAGTCGCTGCAAAATGTTAATTACTTCGTTTGTCTTTCAGGGTCCTGACAGAACCAGCTAGGGTAATCTTATCCAAAGGCAGAGTTCCTGGTGCTGCTTTTAACATCAGGATGATTTTTCATGGTTTTAAGCATGCAAGCAGAGAGAATAGTGAGAAATGGGTTAGTGTGACAACGTGCAGCATAAATACAAACTACAGAACAGCATGAAAGTGATTATTTGAGGTAACAATGACCGGATCCATTTCCGATCATGTTATTTTTTTTTCCCTACAGCAATATAAAAAAAGTTGGCAAAACAGGTTTAAATGAACAAAAACAGCAATAGATCTGCTGTGAATAAATCCCCTCTCTGTCATGGAAAACAAAACCAAAGCTTCCATATTTGTTTTGCAGTATTAATAACTCTTAAACTGATTTAGTTTGTTAGAAGTGTTCTGGGAGACAGTTTATGCCACACCAGGGGGAGGATCCTTGTGGGTGTGCTTATTAAAAAAAAATCAAAGAGGAACACAGATGAACTTAATTATAACTGCATATACTTTCAACACGCTAAAAACCTCATGCACTGGAGTCAATTGCAACACTGGACTTCTAATATGTTGTAATTGTCTCGAAATGGCATCTCCCAAAAGACCCCTAACAAACAAAGGCTTTAGATTCACAGCAGCTCTACATTACAAAAAAAAAATATATAATTAAATCTGTTGGTGGTTAAGAAAGAATAGCAATACATCTAGAGTTATTAACTCTCTAAATAGTTAATGTATGGGGTTTATAGCTCAATTTCTTGAAATGTCAAGGGGTTTTCTTGGGCTACCAGGGTTATAATAATAAAGCACAATAATGCATTGTTGTTATTTTAAAGCATCGATCTGGAGGTTTTGTAAATAAATCCAACAAATCAGGGTTTAAAATGAAAAGAAAACCCAGATACTAAAGAAAAAGCATTTAAAAGTGGTGATGCATCAAATTAGACTAGATTTTAATCAGTTATAATCATTAATTTGTATCAAATGGTGATTAAATGTATGACTTTTTTTTAGGTTTACTGTAGGGCTGAACAATTATGCAAAAAAATGAAAATTGATATTTTAAATCAATCTTGCGATTTTATCTGGATTTTCCTGCACTAACCAAAAGCATGTAGATGTTTTACTCCAGGGTCTGGCTTTTTTCATGACCTAAAAAGCTTGATTGTCCTGAGTTCACTGTTGCAGGACTTTTCTGTAACCTTTGTGAGAAAAAGTGCTAAATTCTACCATCATGACTGAAGCTGCATGCTAGCTACAACTCTCTTCTCTTCTTTGTTGTTTGCAAAGCCACTTAAATCATATCACTGCCACCTAAAGGGCTGGATGAAGAAGTTTAGTTACTTATTCTTGTTAAAGGTAACATGACCAAGATTGAATGCCTCTGCTAATTAAAAAATATATTTTGCTAAATTGCGATTATATTGCAAAAGCAATTTAGTATCCAGCCCTAGTTTACTGTTACTTTTTTTCTGCCTGTAAACGCATGTGATGCATGTTATTTTTGGCTAAAAGCAATCTAAACAAATCATATAAATAACATTTAAACACCGATCAGATCAAGAGCATCTGACCAAAATTTCCAAAGTGTTGGTTTCAGAGTCCTTAATTAAATTTGTTTCCTGAGAACTATTAATGCTTTACTGTATACGTTTTTATTTAGCAATAATTTATGCAAAGAGTTATTTCCTTTCATTTTTTAATATGGCAGCTATACTAATAAAATCAATCTGATTTTATTAAACTATTAATTTTGGGTGTTTTTTTTGTTGTAGTTTTAAACAACAGGTAACATGCTAAGAATCATAAATAAATAAACTTGTATCTGTTTGCAAGAGCTTTGAGATGCAATTTATAGTATGTCCCACATCTAAAAAAAGCTTCAAAGAATTGACTATTTCCTCAGCTGGTAAAACAGAAAGATCGCACCACCGGAGAAAGACTGGCGGCCAAGCCTGGATTCAACCAGGGCCTGAACCCGAAGTTTGTACTGTACAGAACCAGCTTTGTATGAGGCTTCACCCTCTCTCAATCATGCTGTCAACCCGTGCTTGTGTTAGGAAGGACTGACGACACGAGTCTATCGAGAACATATGTCCCTACTAACCCTGGAGAGATCTGCGAGAGCACCGGCAGCTAACGCACAAAGCCTTCTTCTTGTTGGTGGCTTGTTCTGTGCGTGTGCGTTGACATGCAGCCGGGTTGCTGGACATGACACAGATCCGCGGTGTGCGGTTCAGCTGGGGTAAAGGGCTGCAGCGACAGTCAGAAACCTGACTTCAAAAGCATGTGAAACTAAATACCGTAATGATAACATGTCAGGCAAGTCAAAATATAATTCTGTATCCCAACTGAATTAAAGCAGGCAGCTTGACAGGAACATCTGCAGATGAGCTTTGAAATGTTTGTCGGGTGTTAGCTCACTAGAAAAATATTACATTTTGCACCTGGTTTTGTTTTTTTTGTAGCTGAAGCTAAATATATGTTCATCTGCCGCACTGCTTGCTGTAGTGAACCATCGAAAATCATATTGAAGCAGCCTTTTCAGCCCCGTTTTAAATATTTAAAACCTCATATCTCATACAGCATGTAGGCCTTAGGGAAGAGCAGTGGAAATGAAATTCAGCTTGTAGAAAATATTTGCTCCAGGTGTCTTGACAAAATATGGAAACATTATATTTAACCAATGATTAGAGGCAGATTTATATCCACCTATTTATCGTCTACATATAGAGAGACTCATTAATCAGGCAGCGGGG
>JAUZNJ010069950.1:30455-53498 GCA_034780135.1 Jordanella pulchra
CGCCCCCCCCCCGGAGGACCTGGAAAGGACCCACATAAGAGGAGGGCCAGGAGTTCTGCAGCTCCAGTGGGTAATACATTGATAGTACAATTATTGGTCATGCTGTGTTAAAATCATGCATTTAGTGGCAAATTCAATTCAGTTCAATTAAATAAAACTTAATTAATCCCAATGGGAACTTAAATGTTACAAAAAAAAAAAAAAAAAACTTGTCGGAGTTAATGAAAGGTGGACGGCGCTCAATAAAAGACCAATACCAGCCCTTTAAAGCCTTGACCATGAAATCATTGACAGAAAATCCTACTTTTTTTTTTCCATTAGCTTTCATTGAATTTTCTGACAAAATAAATCAAAACATATTTTGCACGAGTTAAAGTGGATAATTTATTTTGCAACAATTTTGATATATTTGGCATTTCTGTATCATATTTTATACATTTTCTGTTTGCTACATATTTCTAAGTCAGTGTTTTCAAGAACAAAACATATCACACTGATGAAGCAGAGGTTTCAAAAGCCCATTCATCAAATATCATATTTTTGATTTTAAAGGGTTAGAGGAATGGATTTGAGGAGATTCATCTCCCAATACAAAAAAAAAACCCTAAACAGAAAGGCAGAGATACAGTGGAAAGGTGTAGAAGGATGAGAATTAGTTATATTATTTAAAAACTAATAATCTTCATATATACTTCATCCAGTTCGACTTAGATTAAACCATTTTGTGAGGAAAAACGGGCAAAATGTATCTTAGTAGCAGCACAAAGCTAGTAGAGCCAAAGTATTTATCATGTCATCACGCCATGCAATTTTAAGACCTTTTCTATAGCAAAAAAAATTTTTTTAAATCAATAATTAAGTAGCATATATGGTTTATTATGCAAAAATCTGTGCTGCTCTATCAAATAAAATCCCAATAAAACAAATTAGTTTGTGGTTCCAGGAGTATAAAATAAACAGCAAGGCTCTGTATAGTATTATAACCTTCAACATTAGACATTGTTTTATATGAAATTCACGTTGTGAACAGAAACCCTTCTTTCACCATATGGAATATAAAAAAAACGCCGTCATGTTCCAGAAACTCCAAGTGACTTCAGTGTTTTCTGTAGTCATTCACAGCTTGCTTCTGAGATAATATGCCTGAACAGGCGTGATCGCACCTCCCAAGGAGGGCTACTTGGCAGCCGCAATGTTGGCGTTTCTTGAATGCAATTACTAGACACATACAGAAGGGTTGAGGCTAGTCTATATTTGCACCAGCGCTCGGTAAACTGAGCACAACAAACCTGAGGTTGACCCAAATAAAAACGAGATATGAACGATGGGTAGCACTCCCCCTTACCAATTAACCCACCAACAAAAATCTCGTCCCGAGATTTACCAGGTCTATTTGAAAAAAAAAAAAAAAAAGAAAACTAGAAAAAAATGAACAGAGGGCTGCAGAGTATCACAACGATCTGCAGACTGGGGCAAACCCTACCGACCGTACAGGAATAGTCACATCACATGGATGAAATGGCATTCCTGCAAGCAGTGACAAAAGAGCAGGGTTGGGCCAGAGGCTGCAAACGAAACGCGGCATGTTTTCTGAACAATTAACATGTAGATTAGAAAGCTGAGGCAAATTCTCAATCTCCAGTTTTGTGGCTGCACAATATCAGCGTGCAAGATCATGGTCACAGGTAAAGCTTGGATCAAGCTATGGTAAGCTATAATAACTTTAGGTTGTAGTGCATTATTATCATATCTAACTTAATATCTAGCCAGCAGGAGGCACGTTTAATGACCTTTGTACAAACACCTAATGTGGAACTTAATAACCAACAGGCTGAAGCTCAGGGACGAAAGAACGAATGAGTGAAGTAAATCTAGCTGTACTTAACATCTCAGCTTTAGGGGGGGGTTGTTGGCAGTATTAACTCCAATCTATGTTTCCTTATCCTGCATTTCATACTTATAAAGCACTGACCTTGTGGTACCAAAGTTTACCATGTTATTCTAGTTATTAGGGTGTTAAGGATTAAGCAGCACCTTTAAAAAGAATGAGGATCTTGCATTAAAAGGCAAAAGACTAAAACTGAGTTCAGTCTTCCTGTATCTGCTCAAAGTCTTACTCTCTCTCATTTCTTCACTCCTTGAATGACCAGCAAGTATGTCTTAATACGTCATAAAAAATACAGTATGATTACAGTATGATTTGTGGAATAATAATACAATTCGAGGACCTCAAGGCTTCGTTTAACCTTAAATTCCCTGTGGTCCAGGAAGGTGGCTCCTGCTAATGACAGCGTATCCTGCTGATATATAGATGCTAAATGCAGTTATCAACAAAGGAGGAAGATAGAAACGACTCAAAATCTTTAAAAAAGCACAAATAAAACAATACAGTTTTAAAGGGCTGTTTTGATTGGTCATTATGGGGGATGTGAAAACAGAGAGGAGTGCAGGCAGGTTCAGCCGAGACAAGAGTTTATTATGTCTATATTATATTATATTATGAATAAAGCTGCACTTTACCTTTTTGATGAATATTCATTGTTTTTTTTATTTACCAAAAGCATAAAGTGTGTAATTCTACTCTTAAGTAATCTAGAAAAGTTGCTTTTATTTAAGTAGAATTATGCTCTGAAAAGTAAAAAACACAATATGCAAGTAAAACTTTAACCAGTTTTTTTTTTTTGTTTATGATCATTTGCACTAAAGCACTAGCATTGAATTATTAGAATTTTTTCATGTATTGCTTTTATTCATAAAAGAAGCTTAAGCAACGAGTGCAGAATATGACTTTCGTTTGTCTGATTAATAACCAATTACTAAAACAGTCATTTGTTACAGCCCTTAAATACAGTTTCCTATTAATTAGCTTTTTGCATCTTCATGCTTAAAAACTCTTCATTTAAACTTAAACCATCTAGTTTAGGAGTAGTCTTCCTGTAGTTACAGCATCAAGGGCTTATGGCCTTTAAACAAAGTGTTAAGACAGAAAAAAAAAAAAGAGAGAGAATGTGGGACGACATGTGGTAAAGGTCCCACTACTGGGAATAAACCCCAGATGGTTGCATAGAGGATTCGTTGTTATTAAGATGTGGTGCATGTTCTACGTCTACTAAAGCCCCAAGCGCCGAGGATGAGTCTGTAGAGCTTCTAACTGTCTACAGTCACTGCTCGCCCAAAATTAGGAAAAAAATCATCCGGTCATCAGCTTATTTTACTGCATCTCTTATAAGGAGGAATCTCAGTTTGCATCTTTGGCCCAGAGACTGTAGCTCTGCAGAGGACAGGTGGTGAGGCAGTGGGATGGCGCAGTCAGCCGCCTCCTCCCACCTCTTGCCAGGACAACAAGGCCCCAAAGAGGCTCCCTTCCCCTTCCCCACACCCATCTCTAAAGCACAGCTCTGTTTCTGGTTCATGACTGCGGAGGTGTGGTTGGCTCTCGTGCCAACCAGGGGTACCCGGTTGCCAAGACAGAAAAGCAAAAAAAATGCAGCAGAAAGGGTGGGCAACAAAGGAATTGTTTCTCGACAGACTGAAGGAATTCTGAGTCAGCATGAACCTTAAACACATTTCTCATCTCACCTCCCCTCCCCTCGCTCCCCAGATGAGCTCCGTATAACAGGAGCAACCCATAAACCCCCTCCTGAGGTAGCCTGTTCATGCAACCTTTCAGGGCTTGAAGCGACTGCTAAGTAAATCATCTGTCTCTGCTGCAAGCCAGACCTCCATATTGCAGAGAAAGCGCTCTCAAAAACTCAGTATTATGCTGAAAGCACCATCTGTCCAGGCTTTACTAGCAGCCGTGAGATTAAAGGCAGTTAAGGCATCACACTCGAAAGCCTTCATGGTAGTCGGCATCCGGAGCGACACAAGCGCACCAGAGCCCTTAAAAGACTCTGGTAACGTCGGACTGTTTGGGCGAAGCAGCCCGAGGGGGAATGCCCCGACCCCTTAACAGCAAGGGGTCTTGAGTTGTTTAGGACAGGTCAGCGGGTAAAGCTTGACAGCTCCACTGCACGAGGGAAATCTAGGCTCTTTTCAACTACACTTCACTGGCTGCGCATGCAGATCTTGGACACCAGAGATGCGATTAGTCAGTATTTCCAAATTCTTCAGCTGCGTTCCAGCAGCATGCATTACATAAAGGAGCCGCCCTGCAACGTATATGCTGAATAATTGGACACAGAATATGAAAGATGGTGCGTTTAAGTGACACCAGCGCTATATTTACTTTTTTTAAAATTCACCGAAAACGTGGCACTGCAGAACTGCCCAGCTCTGTGCTGCATCCACCATCTGTTTGGCTACCCTTTCAACTGCTGGCCAAAAAGCACAGAAAACTCAAATCCTTTTTGATGCAGCTTATAACTATTCTCACATCACTATGTCTATTAAATATAGCTGTGAATTTGATCCAGCGCACAGAAATAAGGAACCGATTTTAGTCTTCAAACAGCTCCCAAAGCTCCGACCTGAAATGACTCGGGCTATCTGCTGAGCCGACCAGCTGATTTGTACCTCGATTTGGACGTCCTCAAGGCTCGTCACATTCCTCCAGAGAGAGGGGAGGGTCGGATTACATTCTATACAGGGAGACGTGGTCTTACAACACAGCCCAGGCAAGAAAGCGTTTAAAGGGAGGAGAAAAGAAACACTGAATGAATGACACACACAAAGGAATGCAGATAGGGTTGAAAGAAAAGTAGGGAGGAAAAAAAAAGGAAAATATGTAAAAACAGGAGCAAGAGTGGCTGAAATACAGACACAGAAAAATTTTTACTCAGTGCGGGGGAGAAAAAAAAAACTGGTCTGGTACAGTATGTCTCCACTTTAGGCTGACAGAGGTAAGTGTCGAGCCTTGGTAGAGAGCCTGTCAAAGACATTGCTCCCCTAAGTACTCTTCAGACTGCCTGACATGGATGCAGAAAAAAAAACCCTCCAATAACTGAGCAGCAGCTTCTCTGAGAGTAGACCACCACTTGAGTTTTTATGATACAAAAACGACAACCAAGCTGCCAGAAACATGACAGCCAGCAGGATCATGCATGTAGGGCTAAATGTGTTCTATGAAAGCTGCCATAGTCTGGAGTCTGGATCAGATATATACTGTCTGATTTCAGTCACAATCAGTTAAACGTGTTTCTCTTTTGCTACAGGAATAAAACAGTTTCCTCATTTCGTTTTGACAGAACACAAAGGCATAGAGTTACTAGACAGAGCTGTAAGCCCATTGGTTACTTATATTACAGGATATTACAAGTTTCTACATAAGCTGTTGCATTTTACAAACAGATAAAAGGCACTTTTTACACTTTTTAACTTGAAGTGTGCTCACAGCTTTTTTTCAAATGCAGTAAAACGAAAGCAGCTCATGAACCTTTTTGGACTCCATCATCCATAAATCGTCACTTATACCAGTTTCCCACAAGCCGAAAAAGAAACTAACGAAAAAAAAAAGTTTAAAGCCAAGGAACAGTCATCTTATAGTGGTAGCGGGAACAGCTAACTGACCCCCATCGACACAGCTCAAGCGACCTGGGTTAAAATCTCCTGCAAAGGGTCCGGCTCAGGTCGGCATACAGTGGGAATATCAGACCCAGGTCGACCAATAAAGTACACTGGCTCCCTTCCATGTTGCTCTCTATTGTTTACTATTATGATTTCTGTTGCCCTGGTGACATCATCAACGCCAACCATGCACAATGGTGTTACCAGACACCCAGTGTTGGGGGGGACAGAGGCCACATAGCTTGCCAGCGGGGGGTCAGACCAAGCTTTTACTATAGATGGGAAGGGAGAGAAAATGCTAATCGTTAGCGTGTCGACCTGTGTTTAAAAAAACCTGCGTTAACCCGCTAATTTCAATGGATTAAGTTAGCCTCATGAACAAACAGTACCGTGAAGACCAAGGAACACTATCATAAACATTTAAAACACAGTGGCAGAAGATAGGGCTGAACAACTTCACCAAAAACTTAAATTACGATTATTTTCAACCAATACTTTAATTGGAATTTCCTTTGAACCAACCACAAGCCTGTAGATGTTTCACTCCAAGGTCTTTTTCACTACCTTGAAGGCTTATTTGTCCAAACTTTGCTGCAACCGTTGTTTTGGAAAGAGCTCACTTCTACTTGCATGGATAGATCTGTGAGACAGCTGGAAGTTTTCCATCCTTTTCGTGGCTGAAAACACACTTTAAACACATTATAGCCACTGGATTAAAATAAAAAAATATATATTTTTACATGTAACTTGACTAAAAGTGAGTGCCTGTGTGATCTGAAAATTGCGTTTTGATAAAATTCTGATAATATTGCAAACGCGATTAATTGTCCAACCCTAGAGGATGATGTCCTGCAACTTTTAAGATAAGTCCATGGTCCAACACGTCTCAATAAAATGACAATTACGTTCCCAGGCATTCATTCGAGTTCTGCTGGTTTAGATTATGTGTTAGAACGGCTCAGTAAAAGTCCTAAATCCTTGGTCAACCCATAAATCCATATTTTTAGATGCTATCGATCTTATAGATATAAAAGTTTTCAGTCGCTAGATGTGTAAAGCTAGTAGTGACACATTGCAAAAGACTATTCAGAGATTAACTGTTAGAAAAAAATAGAAGCGGAAACCATGTCGATTTTTTTATACATTTTCCACTTAAGAGTTAATAAGATACATTGAATCTTTGGTTGATTTCAGAGGCACTGTAAAAACTCTGCATGCTGTAATACTGGGAACCCAGAAAATGTGGTGGTTTTGCCTAAACTGTAAGGAACATGTGCTGTTCTGTTTGTGTAGTAAACAATCCCTGAAGTTGCTGTCCATCGCCTATGGAGTGAAACATTAATGTCTGTAGAGACGTGACCTTCCATTTAAAAGAACCCATCTCACACTAGAAAGAGAGGGGCCTTTTCATTTTTTTCCACTTGGATCCACAATATCTAATAAATTCTCATTTAAGGTTCAAACATGTAAAATTTTTGATCAATCCAAATACTTTGCATCATGCTGGCAGAAAACGCACAGAAACACTCTCCAGACGGCATCTTCTACTATTATGAAGGATAACTAGTGCAGGAATATCTTCTAACTCTCATAAAAATAATTTTAAAGGTAAACATACATGGATAGTGGCTTGGAAATTTATCACACTATACATCTAGAGACTAAAACTGTGCTTCATTCATTGTAAATTACCTTATTTTCAACCAGAGTGGATACAAAGGTCTGAAAACTAAGTTTCAAGCCTTGCCCCAGACTATCAGTTGAAAACATTCGCATCTAAATGATTCATTGTGGATCTAGCTGGATATGTAGGGTTGTTACAACATGGACCTCTGCTCGCATCTCAACTCGTTTCTTTTCCCAGGATTTCACTGTATTTAGCTTCAAGCCCATTTCCTGATTAGGAATGCATCCCCGAAGCACAATAAAGTGGAAGAGGATTCTCTTATCACACCCTCTTACATGTTTGCTGTGTCTTCGACATGGCTTATGGCAAACGGCATAGAGTTTCTTAAGCCTTTCTGCGCACCACTCATCCATAACGGCTTGATGTTCCTACCTGAGGCCTGAATATCTGCAGCTTTCAGAGTTACTACGAGCCTGCTTCTCTAATTAACGCTTTGCATCGCTGGCCTTTAACTTCAGGTGGACTGTTGGCTCTTCTCTTCTGACTATGAGGCAGATATAGCCTTTTCTTCCTCCGTTTACATGATAATTATAACACAATAGTAATAAATCTTGGTCTCAATAGGGATTTCCCAATATATCCTTTTAAATTTGTCTGATACAATACCAATACTTTAGCATTGACAGATACTCATATTGAAGAGATCAGCAGAAATTCTACATAATCTTATTTCTCAAATTATAGTGTAGAATGCTAGAAAAGTCCTGATCAAGTAATATTAAAAAAAGAAAAGAGAAAAACAATCAACAATAATGGCTATGAGAATAACTGGTCCACCTTTTATTCACCAATAGTTTACTTAAACTTAAAACAGAAATATTAAAAAAGAAAATGGGGTTGATAACTAGACCGATTTCTAATATCAATATTGGATCCATACATAATGAGAAATATGACAAAAATATTAACAATATTTGGCAAAGGTAGCCCTTTGAGTGATTCCCAAGGCATGGCCGCTAAATGAATAAGTGACCACAAGTGTCTCTTGTATAAGCATCAGCTGATACAAAAAAAAAAACAAAAACAAAAAAACACTTAGTTTGGCCCAAAAACATGAATCCAGCCACTGCATCAGTCTTCAAATAGTCTGAATACTTCTGCAAGTTCCTTTCTACGTTGTAATTCATATGGCAAAGCTTCTACTCCATTGTCCAACAAAAAGTTGCAGTAGGTACCCGTAGCAGTCCTTTAGGACACGGTGGGAGTTAAAACTCAGCTGATAGGTCTTTATAAAATATTGGTTAATCAGTTTGACCCAAAGGACACAAACCCATCTCTGATTTGGCTAACAGAGAGACTCCAGCCTCACACCGATGTAAGACACAACACACAGAAACCCCACAGCCACAATCTCCGTGGGGAGCTATGAGCCAGTCCGCCTCTCTTACCTCTTCAAATATTAGGGACAACACTCCCGTCATCAGCTCTGAGGCAAACATTAGTGGCTGTTTTTAACCTCTCCGCTTTAGTCACAGGCCTAAAAATAAGACCTAAAATAGCCATAGATTGTTATTAATACATGAACAGCAAACATCCAGGACTGTCAGGTCTCATCACACAAACTCCAATCTAACAAAGCAACATCCTGTCAGGCCAATTATAGACCATCCAGTGACAGCTTTTTTTCCCCCCTCCGGTGGTAAACCAAGATAACCAGTCACCAAATTTACCACCTCATACAATAAGAGGGTTAATTTTCAGCCAGGTGGGCTATAATTAACACATGTGAATGTGTGCAAATAAACCTTGGGGCCTCGGCTCGCCCCCAGCTGTATTTGTATAGCTGAAGTTTCTCTCTCTCGTTGGCTTCACGCTGGCTATTTTAGCAGCTATACTGACAACACCTGAAAGAAAACTCTCCCAGAAATATAATTTCACTCACCGGGGAGAAACGGTGAACGAACACAGGAAAACCTCATTCCACATAATCTGCTTATTTACCCATCTGTTGAAAAGGGCTTACTCCAATTGAGCTTGTTTATTTTAAGCAATAAATATAATCTAAGGTAATAAAAGGCTCCATTAGGAGCCTGAGAATAGCCTTTGCTTTTCACAGCAGAGCGGGACAATGCATTTAAATGTGTGACTATAGAGGAGTAACCAACACACAGAAAGTGGTTAAATCTCTTCCGTTATTATCCTTAAGATTATTTATAAATGTGAAAAAAAAAACAACCAGAGAAAAACATGGGTTTGTTTTAAAGGAATCCCATTTTTACACAAAACTACCAAGATGTTTTGCGATTGTAAGTCAAAAGTAAGAATTTTAAGTTTGTAATTCAGTGCTTGTGCAGACTGGAGGCCAAACTAAGAAGGAAGTATGGTGGTGGATTTCTGCAAAATGGAGTAGGAGCCACTCTTTGGGAATTACTTTCATCCCTTGGGGGATCGGGGGTTATTAAATCCTATCTGGGTGGGTGCCAGTAGGCTGAAGGCTGAGAGAGGAAACAGCTGATGAATCGCATCATTCCTCGTCCCGGCGTAGTTTGGGAACGTGTGTTTTTGACCCGATCCACTCACATCAAGCCTTCTGTGATACAACCAAAAGCTACCATAATAACTTATATATTTATCAAGCCAATTAGAGCTTTAAAAAAAACAATATATGGGTTAAACTTAAACATTAAGAAAAGTAGCCAAAATGTGAGGTAAAACAGAAAAGTAATCTTTAGAAAAGTAAAATAAAGCAAAAAGAAAACCAGGACATAATTCTGGTCCAAATGACTTTAAAAATGGCTTTCTTTAGGATTTAAATGTATTAAAAAAACAACAACATATGAGCTAAAAGGGAGTAGGAGGGAAGAAAAAAAAAGCTAAGAGGCTCAAATTGCTGAGGGTAGAATGAATGCACATTATTGTAGCGCACTCTCACACTAAGTGTTTGTAGAAATGCAAACCAATTTTTACTTTGTATTGCCATTAAGTCAGCAGCTGAGTTACTGCAGCAAACAAACAGAAAAGACGAGACATTTTGATGTGATTCACTTTGCTGATACCGAGTCAAACACCCTGAATCTGTCCCTGGATGGCGTCCAACTGGATTTTAAAGACTGTGGCTCATCCGTTGCCAGCAAACAACTTTTTTGTGGGGAGGGCTGCGCGTCTGAGTGCACGTTGCCGACGCTGCCATGTTGTCTGAAGCGGTGTGCCAAACCCAAACTCCCGCCAAAACAAACCTACGGTGGAAAGCGAAGCCATGCCCTGAAGACAACTGGGACTTCTCTGTGAGCTCCTGTTACAGGAACCGACCAGCTTTATCAGACAGGCTCAGAAGAAACGAAAAAAGAGGAAGAAGAAAAAAAAAAACAGTAATGAGTGTACCACATCGAATGAAGTTGAGAAAATCAGGACTTACTGCCATTAATCTGCAGAATTTGTTCCAGCAGAGTGATTTAGAAGATAATTTGCTCCCATTCCTGTTTATTTTTTAAAGTCTGTCCATCATTAAAAAAAAAAAAAACATGCCTTTAATATTTCAAAGTTAAATGTTGAAAAGGATCATCTTCACAGTCGTAAGCAGAGTAAGTCACCATGTCGACAGGCATATAGCGACGTGTAGGGTACATCACTCTGATGCACAGTCGTCTCTTCCTGTGCAGTGGCTTTACTCAGCCTACTAATCCACCATGTAAAGGCAGCCTTAGTCATTTTGCCCATATTTAAATACAAACACCCGCCTGGCACGATGCAGAAGTGTGTCTGTGTTTGCGTCTGGTTCACAGCAGCGTGCAGGGGCCTGTCCCGATCCACAGTCAGCTCTGGAGACGATGAAAGTGGGGAATGTCCCTCACGCAGTCTAACGTGTGGCAAGATGCGTTTGTCACAGGAACGTGGTGGAATTAAATAAATGTCAACGACCAATATCTAAATGATTAAACTTATCATATAAAACTGAAATATTTCAACCTACTAAATCTGAATGAGCTAAAATCTGTGCTGGAAGAGTTAAAATGTTACATCTAACGGACGTTATAAATTGGAATTCATTAAAAATCAATCATCGAATTGGTGTACTTCTTAGAAATCTAGCCGACAACAGAAAACTCCAAATTCTTGAAGGATTCAGGTCTGTAAACTATCTCTGTAAACCGTGTGGCTTTGTTTGAACACGATTCCACTCAACACAAACGCCTCTTTTAGCAGGGTGGAAAGGTTTATTCCACGGACCAACCTAACAACCTCCCTCGCTCCCAGTTCACGCCGTCCTCCTCTCCTCCCCCCACTCTCTGCAAACTAGCCGCCCAGCACGCAGTTAAATGTGCAGCAGACACCGTATCGATTAATTTAGGACGACCCACTCTAAAGAGCCATCTAATGACACACAAACGCCGCCTCTGCTCCAAATGGCTTTTTGTTCCCAACTGTGCACTCCCGTCTGCCGTTTGAACTGGGAAATACTGTAGGGTTTGTTTGTACACAGGATGATTTCCATGAAATATGAGAGCAGAGCATTATGATCTACACAGTCATAGATGGCCACTGTGGGTACGAGCAATCATGTGTGTAATTTTTCTGTTTTGCCCAGAGCAAACAAAGAAAATAAGCTCCATGTGGTGCTCATAAGGAATCTTAATGAACAAACAATAGTACAAAGCAAAATTAAAAACACGTTTCCATCAGCGTGCGGTATAAGCAACAAAACTACATCTAGCAACTGTGTAATAAGTCTTTAAGGCTTTATAATATCTTCAACTGTATTTAAAAGATTAGGAAATGATCAAAAAATACCAGTAGGTAAACCGTTTTATGTCCTATTTTCCTTTTTTTTCCCCCAGCATCCATTTGTTCACATGAATTAGCAAAAGCAGCAGCTAATGCATGGAGTCAGATAACAACCTCAGAGCAGAGCTGCCTTTATCCCCCTATATGGATCTTAATCTGTCCAAATCCACTGCTTTCTCTGTGCCCCAAATCCACAACAGAGTCTAATTCCTCTTTAATCTAATGAGCAGTAAAGGTGCACTTACCAGGGATCAAAATACCACAGAGCGTACTATCTCAGAAGAACATCATAACGGAGGTGGTGGCTAAGGTCTTAACTCCTGCGCCGCCACGCAGTGAAGAACCAAGAGAATAAGTGGTTTTAGTGCTGCTAACAAATACTCTGAAAGCTGGCTGTACAAATACTACAAAGCATAGTATTAAAATCCCACCACTGTTAATACTTTATCCATGTTTTTTTTCGCTTTAACTACTACTGCCATTTCAGCTACTCAAATACCAGAGCTTTCAGCTCAGCACAACTTCTACTACTATTTTCGTGCTTAAAATATCTTTTATCTACAATTATTTACATAAAATAAATAAAAAGATATGTTAAAATCATTCAAGCATATTAAACAACTATTGAAATAAAAAAAAATGTATAGTTTTATTAAGCATGCTAACGTTAGCATTTTAAAATATGTGTTGATGTTAGCACATGGGCTAATGTTTACTATAGTGACTAACATGCTAATGCTACCCAAGGTTGACAATTTGACTGATATCATGCATATTTATTATTGCAGAGCAGCTTGTGTTACCCAATCTAAGCTGTACATTAGCACACACTGCCGTTTTATTTGTTTTATCTTATCTATTTTATTCCTTTAAACCTTCTTCCTACATACTGTTTGAACTGTTGATTACAATGTGCCTGATGGAAAACGGAAGTCAAACTCCTTCTTTGTGCCCTCTAACTTGGAGATAAAGATTAACTCTGGTTCTGTATGTTACAAAAATCCTAACTATGGGTATTTTGGTTCTGAAAAGGAACTAGAAAATCCATTTCAGTTCCATCAGCACACCTGCTAATAGATACAGCTAGCAAAGTTGGCCTTTTAAATAAAATAAGACAAAATAATATCAGCATATTAGCTAATATTTGCTACTTTTAGCTAATATACTGTGTGAATGTTGGTATTTATTTTTTAACAGGCTGACTTTAAAACAGGGGCTGGTATTAGGTCATCTGAGCTAACATGGAAATTTTGGAATATTTGCATATTATTGGTAATTTAACATGTTAGCTAAACCGGAGCTAAAAGGCTAATGCAAGCATATTAGCAGAAAAGCTCACCCATAAAGCTACTGGTATTCACATAGTTTTTACTCAAGTAATTTGCATTCTTTGGCAACTTTTGGTTCACTTTTATTTCAGAATGGTAAAGATGGCTACCACTAGAAGCAACATATGTCAGCTTCATACATAAATAAACCAACACAGACAACTCTCTACTCGACTTCTGACCATGCAAATTCATCAATATAAGCAGCCTGTATAGAACGCTGCAGAAGTATAGATAATGGAGTATGACAGCACTATTAATAACACTTATCTTGCAGGTTTTTTTCCTCCTGCAATCAATTCGCTATGACTGGGAACAGTATTGACGACCAGCCACTGAAACATCTGGTTTGTAGCTGCAAATCAATTGCCTGACCATTCCTAGAGTCAGATTGAACATGCGCTCTTGTAAAAACACAGGAGAAGGAGCAGCAGCTACTTCAGTCAAACTAAGGACAAACTAAAAACAAAGTGTATCTGCTTTTTAATAATATAGATCTCTGTTCACTGAGGTGTTATAAACAATAGCATGTAAAACTAACAATAAATCATATTTAACAGTGCTTAGTATTTCACTTTGCAGAAAAAAACAAAACAAAAACAAAAGCAAATTGAATAAGAAAGCAGACAGAGATAAAAATGCCTTAGTCATGACTGCTTCTCTCCAATTAAATCCATTTGTGTAAACATGTTTCCAGTAACATCCCAGTCAACTAACAAAATCTAAACACTGCGGGTCATTTTTTATTAAAAAAAAAAAGGTATATAAAAAATAAAATCTCTGAAACAGGTGGTAACCCATCACCAACCATTAGCTGCTCCAGATCAAAAACAGAAATAAGTTCAGCACTAGTTAAATGAGACTGAAAACCATTTTAAAAGTTTATAAAATAAAACCCTGAACTGCATATTCCTAAAAAAAATTACACCACCTCAATTTTTCCGTTGTTTGTTTTCATATCACTAGTGACGTCATGAGTGTGGATCAGATTTACAGTCGCCGTAGCTGCTCTATAAACATGGTTTGCGATACCTAGAAACGCTTTGACCCGTTTCTACCATCATTAGGTGGCGTTTAGAACAGTTGAAACGCTTCGAGTAGCTCACAGCACCGATTGCAGTCAAGGATTAGAAATAATGATTTGGATTTTAAACAGGTTTGATAAAAAGATGTCAGTTAATCATACATAAAGCAGGTAATCATTTTGCAGTAAGGCTGCAGGACATATAATCAATGCATTTCAATATTAGTGTGGAATAATGTGATCACAATATAGGTTGTGATTCACCTACTAATCTTCATCTTTATCTCAATGTTTTCACTTTGAGCTTCATCGTCGTTGTTGCTGAAATCTCCCTGCCAACAGCTGCAGGGAGTCAATTTAACTTGTCAAATATTTAAGTGCCTTTTAGGGTTAGAAAGTCAAGGCTCTGAAAATACAGACACCTACTAAATATTACTTCAATCAAGCAATATGATCCAATTGCAATGCTGCACACACTGATACTCCTGTTCTAAATATTCTAGAGCTCTACAAGGCATACCCAAGTTAAAAAAAAAACGTGCCACTTAAATTCATAAAAGAAGATGAATAGATCAAAGGGAGGATAACAGACTATTAATCAATTATTTAAAAAAGAAAAACTTAATAAACATGTTGGATATTAGAGATGTATGCTTCCAACATGAAAAAAAAACCAAATGCATCAGCAAAAACTATATAATATGCCTTTAAATAAATAAAATCCTAAAAAAAGTCCTAACTTATAGATCATCTTAGTTTTCAGTTGGGATCTTAGCAGTGATCTTAACATACAGCAAAAATCGACTCGCATCGGCAGCGACATTCATAAACACCCAGATCCAAAACGCCGTAAATCTTGACAGCAAAAAAAACTTCCAGTCGTTTTAAGAAGTTCTAGGAAGTTAAGCTGCTGATTTAAAGTCATATGTTTACAGTAATACTGAAATGAATAATGTGTGCTGCTTAAATAAACTGTCGTCCTGCACTTTAATCTTTGACAAACATCCAGATTGAAACAGGAGAGAAAAAAATATTTTCTGTTTATTTGACCACAGATGAATGTTTACATGTAAATAACATCTAAATAACAGTTTTAAGCTTTGTTTATTTTTATGCAACCTACAGACCAATCTGATTAGATGTTGAATAAAAGTAAAATTTACTTTTTTTTTAAATTCTCTTTATTCTTCCATTAGGAGCTTTTATATTAAAAAAAATCTGTAAAATTTCAGGCAGATTGTTTTAAACAGTTTGAAAAAGTTAAAGTAGAATAAATAAAATGTTGTTAAAATAAATAAAAAGTAGAATAAATAAAATGTTTCTGTTAATTCTGCTCTACTTGTGGTGTCATGTTTTCAATGGGCATCCTTCTGGGGTTATTTTAATAAAAATGACTCATCCAAAAACAAGAGCGTGCCTGCTAACACATTCTAACTTTATAAGGAAAGTCTTAAAGTAAAATCTGAAGGATCTTTAGAAAAACTCTTCCCTGATTAGGATCTTCTTTCTGTACCCATCTGTGTTTACATCTGATAAAACCCCCAAAATACTGCTGCTGTGCACACAAACAAGAGGCAGGTGTGCAGGTGAGGTCCTTGAGCTCCGATGATATGTGGCATTACTTAACGTCCAGTTCTATAAATGACTCGGGCCGTCCAGCTGGGATCAGCAGCTGGCGTTGTGCCGCTGTCACCGAGCACAACCTCTCCAGTCCATGCAGGTCTGAGCATGGGGGCCCTCTTCTAAAAAAGTCAAATGTCAGATGTTATCCATCCCCGGCGCTCCATCGGGAGCTGCTCTTGGGTCCCACCACAGCCCCCCCCCCACCTGTGTCTCAGGCTGGTGACGGAAAAACATCATTACCATGCTTATTCTGCTTTGGAGCACTGCTGCTGCCGTGGCAACCAAACTACTAACTACAATCCCTTGTAAAAGTATTCACACCCTGTGGCTTTTTTGATATTTTGACTCAACTTTATTTTAAAGTTGGAAGTAAAGTTAATAAAAGGTTCAAACTTCTCTGTTAAAGAAAAGCCTAGTTTTTGAGGTGATCAATTTTAAAATCTTGCAGTTTTTAATTAAATTATTGCCCTATTGAAAGATGAACCTTCATCCCCCAAATAAAGCAATCTGACAAGTTTTCCTCCTTGTATTACCTCCTTTCAGTCCATTAACCGGAAGGAAACAATCCCCACATCATGAAGCTTCTACTACCGTGGTTCTTATCTTGGTTCGAAGTTCGGGATAATAGCTTAGAACTTCTCTCCCTCATTTTCATTTTCCACAGCTTACATCTGGTGTGCTCTTTAGATCTTCATGATGCTGTTTACATTTAACCATCCTATAAACTCTCTAATAATAAAATCTTTCTCTATGCGAAAATCACTTTTTCTATACGATCATACGAAGCTCTTTGACCTCCAGCTCCTTGTGCATCGTGATCAATATGAACATCTACTGCAGCACCGTGTGGTCCATACTAAAATACCATTGGGCATTAATACATTTAATGACGTACTGATCCGATATTGCTATCAGAAATCGGTCCGATATCAGCCTAATTAATTTATGTCTTCATATGTTGACCCGCCTTTAAAATCTCAGATATTAGAAAGCTCATAGAAACACTTTGCCTTTCACTGCTTATGTTTAAATTTGCTGATTAAGAAATGGCTCAGATGTTCATATAACTGATACTGTTGAGTATTGTTTGAGAAATATCACCTGAGAAAACCTGTTCTATTATTATACAGTAATGAATAAGGAATAAAGTATGTACAATTAATGCTAATAGCGTATCGGGTCACTATCGGTATTAGTCATCTCCGGATGCTGCAATATTGGTGTCATCTCAGAAATAATAAAAAAAAAGATGTATCTGGACAACCAGAGTAAAAATACTGCAAATCAATTCCAATATATGCTCACAGAAGCCTTTACCTTAAAATGAAGGATTAAATCATTTACTTTGAAGCCATTTTTTTTAAAGAATATAATTTCAGGTCCTTCAGTCTGAGAATAGCGACAAAGCTAGTCCTTTGAGCACCACATGAACGATGATGATGTCCAGAACTTTTTGAGAAAATAATAGGGATTATCACAGGTCATGGATAATCCCTACCCCACAGCTACTTAATCAGGTAAGCCTTAAAAGCTGCAGTAATGGTCCACCACTGAGCCAGATTTCTGCACATAGTTCATTACAGTGAAATGCTTCGAACTGACATTTCCTCCTATATTTATTTCTACCGAGTATAAAAAACACACCAAGAACCCTCCCCTACTTGCCCCTGCCGAGGCTGATTAAAGTGGACGGAGTAATTACTCTGCAGCAGTGGCTTTCAGGAGCATTATGATAATGCCTTCTGAAAACAGGTGGCTGCTGTGTGCTCGTGATAAGTTGGACCGACGCCTCAACTGAAAACAAATGACCTCACACCTATAGCCTGCAGCCATGTTAGTGCTTTGTATGTACACAGCCAGCATCCTGTGTTGTCACAATACCAATGCATTACCAAAAACATCTGAGTTCTCGATGAATGAATTGACTTCCAAGAGCTTAAGCCGCGGACTGTTGAATCTGGGATCCCATTTCACCGACAACCCCCTCCTGATGCCTAATCAATGCTGATTAAGATAATTGCAGACCTTTACTGAGCACCGCAGCAGAACACAGGACTCAGATGTGCACTGTAGTAGCCTAAAGGTCAAGACAGTGCTACTGTGTGTTGCTCCTTTTTTCAGCAAAATAAGACAAAGTTTGACATTTTTGACTAAAAAAACGATACTTAAAGGGAAATTGTCTCATTATTATGTCTACAAAAAAAAAAAAATTTGATCATAGAACCCGTGGAAATTATTAGAATGAACAAAATAAATGCATAGGGCGTTGTTGATAAGCCCCGAGTTAAATTGCAGGGTTTTCTGCCACATTTGATTATGATGCAACACCACAGCCAAATAAAAATCTACTACACCTTCAGAAGGAATTTAAATAATATATTTTTAAGCAATGTAAAATATATGATATGGTAAAGCATACTGTATATTTGTGCACTTCAGAATTTAAAATCAATGTACTTATAAAAAACCAGCATTGTTGGCTCCAGTCCGTCTTGCTGTGAAGCTAGCTAGCGTACAAGCTAACCTGTAGCTACAGTTCGCCACTGCTGTCGGATTCAGGGACTTGTCAAACCGACCTATTAACTTTTTTTTCTCTTTTTTTTTTTAGAAAACAACTAGAGACAAACCTAGTGAGTATTCTCTGTGATATTGTGAATTTAGTGGCTTCAAGTGGGAGCATTCTCCTTTGTCCTTAAAGTCCTGCTTGGAGTCAGAGCAAAGAGAAGACGTGGTCAGTTTTCATTACAGCTAATGTTTAATGCATGTGAAAAGCTGCCAATGACTTCGCCCTGGATTACGAAGCGGGATATAAATATCGTTTTAATCTAGTCTTTTATTTTCTCTGAAACTGTCACACTAAAACAGCATTGCTTTCACCAATATCAGTATTTATAATGCCGTTTCCTGATGTATCCATCAATTCTAAAGCCACACCTGAATGCCACTGTAGATGTTTGAATCTTATCCATCTTGGAATCCAATACTTGTTTGCGTGTTGGAGGTGTTGTTATTGTACATATACACAAAGGATCTTTAATTAATAACAAAACTAGGTTAAAACAAAGTTTAAAAAAGAAAAGTAACAAATAATACACCGACAGGAAACCATTGTTGTTCATAAATAAAAAAAAAAAAAAACTTAAAATGCAATACAAGTGAGCTATTGGCCTAAGAAAAAGTCATAAAGTGAAGAAGCCCATTTAAAGAACAACATCTCCACACCATCTGCCACCATGAATCACTAACGCATCAATTTCTTTCCCCTTCATAAATACGAAGTACCTTTACTGCATCCACTGGACTAAAAACAACTGAAAAGTGGTTTTAATGTTATTAATCGAGGGGTCTAAATACTGGTTTTAAGCACTGTAGCCTCCAGTCCATCCCATACTGGTGCAAAATGCAGATAGGATCATCAGAGCTGAACTTTCATCCATTTAGGACTCGGACAGGTTTAAAGGCTGCTAACAGCTCTGCAGACCCCACACACCCTGGATAGAAACTGTTAAGAGCATTTTCTTTAAGGTTGGCATCTTAGAGCACAATTTACGAGAACATTAGACATTGAGAGATGAACAAAATGAACTCCATAAAGCCTGAGTGGACAAAAAAAACTTCTACGAAACTAAATAAGTATATTGCATTTTCCCAAACTGACAACCTGACTTTTTTGTTCCTTAACATATGTTTGTATCTGTATACCTGAGCCCTGTAACCCAGGTCAAACCCCGATTCTGACTCTCAAGATCCTTATACCAGGACCAGCAGGAAATGCCTAGTGAAACTGTTAAATTGCCTTATAGCCGAACCTTGTCACATCCATTTTTCATTAGCCTTCAAGTTCCTGGAGACTGTAAGGGTACGATCTCTTAAAAAATTCATTACCAAAGCACCCAAGACATACAGTGATTTTTCTCAACACTCACTCCAGCCACCCACCCTCCACTTTCCACTAGAAATGCGGCCAAATAACACTTTGTGCTTCCTTAAGCCACTAAAGCTTCGACACTGCTAATCGTTTTTCCCTCCTGATCTAAAGGCTCTTCTCGTTTCTTTTCGCAGATAATCGACCCGATTAAAAAGAAGAAGAAAAAAAAAATCCCTGCCTCAATTCCCTGGTGTGCTGTTGCTCGCCGTGATCTCTGCACATGCCTGTTGTGATGTACAGTGCAGAAGCTGAAGTATTGATTTACAGCTACAGCTGGATCAAACAAACACGCACACACATAGATTGTGTTATATTGCTTTGCTGTAGTCATTCAGTGACATTAATCGTTGTGCAAAAAAAAATGTCTCCACGTTAAAAGTCTGCAGGCTTTAAACTGAAATGAGGCTGGGCAAGCTGGGTTAGGTAGTGTCGACCTGATTATTATCTTTATTGCATTCTTATGGTAGACTGCAAAGGCGGTATGTCAGAGCTGTAAACAGAGAGAGGCAGGAAGAGCCACTCCATGTGGCATGAACGGTGAAAGCAACTCTCCCCACGACCAAATATACATCGAATTGCATTGTGCAATTGCTAAAACAGGAGAGATGAAGCTTTGTTTGATGATGCATGCACAATCAAGCGGAGGGGGGGAAAAGCAGTCGCATTTTGTTGCCGATTGCAATGCCCCTGATCTGCATGCACACCGTGCACGCAAATGCATACATACATAGAAATCATGAGCATCAGCCTGCTGGCTGTGCATTCATATAAAGACGTGTCTTTACGGTTTAAGACGATTCTTGATCTCCACGTTACGTGTGAGATTCATGCAGGCTGAAGTTCCCTCACTTCCTAGTTTACAGCTGCTTGTCACAGCTCGGCTAACACCCTTCTTCCTCCATAAGCCAGCCAACAATTCTCGACTACATTTATGCCGCTGCGACGAAACGTGAATTCTCCCAGACGACCACATATAGAGCACGTTTCATCGTAAAGCCTTCTACCAAAATAATAAATAAATAAACAATTTTCACTTACATTTCACCACCCTGTCCGTCGTAGATAACTTGGGCTCATCATTCGGCTTGTTTTCGGACATTTCCAGTGTGATATGATATTAAAGATGTGTAAAATGTATATGAAAGGAGACTGAACACGGGTCCCTTGCGTTGCTCTTGCCGAACAAACTCTTCGAGTGTGTCCGAGGAAAAGAGACCACAGTGACCTCACCCGGGGTTCTTCTGAGCGGCCAAAAATACTTGCAACAGGGGTTACAGTTTCACTGCAGGAGCTGGAGGAGCTGTTAGGAGCTGCTCTGTCTGATTTACTGTTATTCTGAACCAGGCTGGCTGGCTCGGCGCAGTGTGCACTCTAACGTGCTGACGCCTTAAGGCCCGCCCTCCGAGGCTTCCTATTGGCGGAGGGCTTCTGTTGCCCTTACACTCACTTTTATCAAAGGATTTTTTATTTATTTTGATTGCCGCGAATAATCCACAATAAACTTCAGGCAAACAAAGCAAGGAGTGTTTTTTTTATTATCTCTAAGTATTATCTAAAAGATAATTCCTGTCATTTCAAGGTATCTCTTTAAAAATTACTGTAATCTCGACACCAAGCAACTGATTTTTTTTTTCTGTCGGTGACTCAACAGTCTGTGGTTAAATCTCACAGAAAAATGCTTAATAATAAGCACAGATGGAGTTGTTTTTCAAATACTCCAACTGTACTGCTCCTCCGAATTAAAAATTGTAATATGAAAAAATAAATTACTCAAGATAAGGAAACGTTAATTTTCCCCTTTATTTGTTTTTAGAAATCATGCATTAAGCCAACCTAATCAGATCATATCTGGTAAATCAATACATTTACCACTACTAATACTGCTTAAAATAATAACATATTACGACCATAGTGTTGTTTTTAGAATTCATCAGGTGTAGCACATTTGAAAATATGTTCTTTATATAACATTTAAAGTATTATAGACAAAAATATGTTATTATTTTTTGTGTTTCCCTTAATAACATTGAAAAACTAATAAGTATATTATACTGATAACTAACCATTGAGCATTTTTAGTTTCTTCGACCAGGTTGCAAATGCTTTGGTATACCAATACAAACAGTATGTACAATTTCCCACTGTTACCTACATTATAAGTCTCTTATGTCATTCTGATCAAAATGGAATATAATGGGTCTGTTGAATAGTCTCTCCTCTACAATATATAGGCATCAGTATTCATAAGCGTTTACATGCAAATTTATTGAATGAGTTTTTATAATATGCCCAACTTATTTCTATACATTTTCAACACATTGTTTTCCCAAAACTGTCTGATATTTGTAAAATTGCAGGCAGATTTAGGAAATATAGCCATGGTTCCCCAAGCAAGGGAGAGAGGATGACTTGAAATAATATCCATTTCCATCGCTCCAAAACCTTTGGGTAATTTTTGCGACCCACAACAGGATGTTAATGAAGTACCTTCCATCCATTTCTAAAACCGTATACACAGATGACCCTCACGGCTGACATGGATGCAGTGCATGACGACATCACAACAGATGCTTGCAGGTGTTAGATAAGACATCCCCTAACATTGTTTATTGCTTCATTGCAAGATAAGGATATAATGTGCCCCAAAATAAAGACATTTTGGGAGGTTTATGAAAATACTGTAATTCCTACAGCACTGCGTTTACAGTGTTCCTTCAAGAGATGTTTACATTTGAACTGTTTTTCTTTCTGTAAAGGAACCATTTATAGCTAAAATCTAAATTAGAATTGACAGTAATTGCCATCAAACCTTTAGCCACATTTAAATCACAACATCTGTACAATGTTATATTTACAGCATGACTAAGCAATTGGGCTGTCTTATCCGTTCACAAGGACTTGTCATTCTGAGGGCAATGACATACTCGTTGATACAGGTGTTAACTCGGGAGAGATGAAGTAAGATTTTTTAGGTAGAGGCTGGATTTTGCAGGTAATCCACTTTTGTTCACTGTGTGTTTTGAGAAAATCCACCTATTGTTATGTAAGGTTGGAGGATGATCCTAGAAATGCACCAAAGCAACAGAGAAAAACTGCAACACTCCTACAACTGATAATCATATTAGAAAAACAGGTAAATTATTTTAAATATTTAGATAGATAGATAGATAGATAGATAGATAGATAGATAGATAGATAGATAGATAGATAGATAGATAGATAGATA
>JAUZNJ010069951.1:5238-25884 GCA_034780135.1 Jordanella pulchra
TGTTTTGAGTGTGTTTTTTAGTTGCGTTTCAGGTGTGTTTCAGACGTGGTTTAGGTTTGTTTCAGGCTTGTTTAAGGCGTTTTTGAGTCGTGTTTTAGGCTTGTTTTGGGTGTGTTTTAGGGGTGTTTCAGGCGTGTTTCAGGTGTGTTTGAGTTGTGTTTGAGTTGTGTTTCAGGCTTGTTTCAGGCGTCTTTCAGGCGTGTTTCAGGCTTGTTTTGAGTGTGTTTTTTAGTTGCGTTTCAGGTGTGTTTCAGACGTGGTTTAGGTTTGTTTCAGGCTTGTTTAAGGAATGTTTCAGGATTGTTTCAGGTGTCTTTCAGGTGTGTTTCAGACGTGGTTTAGGTTTGTTTCAGGCTTGTTTAAGGCATGTTTCAGGATTGTTTCAGGCATCTTTCAGGCCTGTTTGTTTTTGGGTGTATTTTTTAGGCACTTTTCAGGGGTGTTTCAGGCATGTTTTAGGTGTGTTTTTTAGTCTTGTTTCAGGCGTGTTGTAGGTGTGTTTCAGACGTTGTTTTGGTATGTTTCACACTCGTTTCAGGCGTGTTTCAGGCCTTTTTCAGGCGTGTTTCTGGCTTGTTTTTGGTGCGTTTCAGACGTGGTTCAGGTGTGTTTCAGGCTTGTTTCAGGCATTCTTCAGGCGGGTTTCAGGCATCTTTCCGGCGTGTTTAGGGCTTGTTTCAGGTGTGTGTCAGGCATGTTTCAGGCTTCTTTCAGGTGTGTTTCAGGCGTATTTGAGGTGTGTTTCAGGCATGTTTCAGGCCTTTTGCAGGCCTGTTTTAGGCATGTTTCAAGATTGTTTCAGGCTTGTTTCAGGCGTGTTTGAGCCATGTTTCAGGCTTGTTTCAGGGATGTTCTAGGTATGTTTCAGGCGTGTTTCAGGCCTTCTCCTGAAGCCTAAGCCCTGTGGATCGACCATGGCGTCCGACCTCAGGTAGTACAATAAATCTTTGTGTGAAAAGTAATTAAATCCTCAGTGGCTTTTGGTGAACATCCTAATCTGGAGTCAGCTGGATTAAACAGGTGGAATTAAAGGGAATTTCTAAAAACAGCAATGCATTAAAACCAGGAGATGATCAGGTACAGGGGCTCAGTGGGCCTCACCAGAACCAGACTCCTTCCAGAACCGGATCAACCCTTAAACATCAGGACCAGACCAGTTCAGTTTGGATTATTTTTAGATAATTAATCCTGAAACTTTCCTCTGTTCCTTCGGGTATTAGAAACCGGATCTCTGGACCTCTGTCCTCAGCGGAGCATCTGTGGTTGGGCGGTCGGACTTTAGTGTGATTGAATGTTTTAACGATGGAAGGAATGCCTCAGTCGACCCGTTCAGGTCTGTTGTTTATGGTTGAAGAACATTAGCTGCAGCTGGTTTTAAAGATCAGATTAAGGTGGATCAGGAGGAGCTGAATTAAGCTCACAGTAACAGACATTTAATTATTTGATTCCCTTCTAATCTAACATCAGCATCATTCTCCCAATTAGTGTTTCTAGCACATATTTAGTGAATTTTCATTTCTTGTTGTTTTCATCTTACAGACAAACTGAGAACTGCTGATTTAAATCCCTCCAGACCGTTTCTTGTTGGGAACAGTCAATCTGGCTGAGCATATTGAATGTGGCATCCAAAGCTTGCATGAGCAGGACACATAATACTTCATCCCACTCCCACTCCCACACATCCTGCCCAGTTCTCCCGTGATGCCCATGAGAGCTCAGCTGCTGCAGGATGCGAGCGCCTGTCTCTGCGCCGCCTGGTGCTCGGCTGCGCGCTCTCAGGCTGTCTTCAGATGGCCCAGCAGATGGAGACGTGGTTTCTACGGAATGCGGCCGGTTCGCCTCTCGTTTAAGCCCAAAGTCTGACTCTGCCGAGTGTGGTTGTCAGGTTTTGACAAATCTCCTCCAAAATGCCCTGAAAGGGATGAACTTATGAGCTGAGGCCAAATGTAGCAGCAGCACTGATGAGTGTGGAGCTACAGCAGGAAGCTTCACTTCAGCCAGAGGAGCAGGTTTCTGATTGAACCTCACTGAACCATGAAATAAATTAATTTAAAGCTCTTATTAAATCATTTCACACAATTATTTTATTGTAAATATAGTTAAATCTGTAAATCTCCTAAAAAAATTATAAAATGTACAATTAAAGGCGTTAGATATACTCTTTGAAGTTGCATTAAATAATTAAATCAATAAGTCAATAGTTTCACTGAACTGTGTAGAAATAACTGGAAAATCTTGTTTTTCAGTCTATTTATTACCCCCAGCCTTGATGTTTCTGTTGTTTGGTCTGAAATATTTCTAATAACTTCCGAAGTGTTACTCAGGGGGCGGGGCTAACGGGTCCTGCTGTTTCTAACCTCCCGTAGTCTACCAGTGGTCAGTCACCACAGCTTTGGTTTTGACATACATTTAGCTCCACCCTCCCACCACACAAACATCTGCATGAGCTCCGATTTATTTAGTTTAGTTCTTATTTATCAGCAGTTTAAAACATTAACATCAGAAGAAATCCCTCATTAATGAACTAAAAGTCTGTTAAAATCCTTCATCTAAGGAGTTTTTCTTTATGCATTTCTGGTTAAATCTGAAGGTTTCGGTTCTGCTGGCGTAAAGAGGCACTCAGTATTTGTTCTTCAGTGGTTCCGCTGGTTGTGCTGTAGGAGCAGAAGCAGCATGGTGGACCGTCCCTTCCACTAACTGCAGCCTACCATGGCGGTCCATCAGAACTGAACCAGCCCGCTCACTGTGTCCTTCCTTCTGCCTGTCTAAAACAGACGCTGACGACTCGTCGACCTTTGTGACGGGCGTAGTTCTCTACAGAAACCTGGGCAGCATTTTGTCTCTGCAGAGGTAAGGCTGAAGGAAAGGAAATGATTAATGGATGTGATGATGGTGGAAACCCGTCTGGACCCGATCCCTCTCACCGTCTCCAGTGTTATTCTGCTAGTTTTATACATAGATTCTGATTAATCATGAGGTTTTTTTTTAACTATAGATGGATTTTGGAAAGTCAACATTTAGCATTTTGCCAAATTTATTTTAGGATTTGAAATACAATGAATGTTTGTCTTTTTGTGACCTTTAACCTCCACAGTTACCTTAATATAAATATGAGCTTTTGAGGACTTTGTTGCTCAGTTATGTCACAAACTATTTATTTATTTATTTCTGCAGTGCTTTGATTTCCATTGCTTTATTAAAAATATTTTCCTATTTTTAGCTCATCTTTATTGTAAGGTATTGAGGGTTTATTAAATTTCAGTAACCAGATGGTTCAAAGTTCTGTACATGAAGAAAAACTAGGAACCCTGAGAACTGGACTTTTCAGAGGCATAGAAAGAGAAAAAAAATAAAAAATTAATAAAACTGCGTATCAAAGGCAATAAAAATGAGCATTATAGTAATAAAATGATGACATGAAAACAAATCAAATGTTCAACAATAAATTGATTATGCAGGTAAAGCAGGTTGATTTATATCATCATTTAATTGTCGATTAAATTAAATCCTGCTTTAACCTCAATATTTTCTAAAAGTTTCTTCCTGAGAAGCAGATTTCCTTGATCTTATATTTCATCTTCAACTAAAGTGTCCGACAGGAACACAGTGACGTTTAATCCCAACATGACAAACATTGCTGTTTTATTAACCTTTTATTTTTTAAGCTGATCTGACTTTCAGCAAACAAAAGCAGCAGCAGAAGGTTAACACAGAGTTTTGTTTGAGTAAAACAGATTTATTTCAGTTTGGAATAAAGCAGCAGTGAATGTGAAGCCATTTACCTTCATGTAAACGGGTGAAAGCAGCTCTACAGACCAGGAAGTGGCGTCCATTATGATAATGTGTTAAAAGCACATAATGTTCAGCTAACATATGCTGCAGGAGACAATCTCCTCCTCCTCCTCTTCCTCCGTATTCAGCTGCTAATCTTCTGATGGCTGCACTTCTTGACGTTCCTCTGCTTCATGCTGTCTCTCATCTGTTCTTTGTGTTTTCAATCCTTTCCTGTTCTGCATTTAATGCACCTCTCAGGAAAAATGAGGCGAGTCTGAAGCAACAGACTGGATGACACAAATGTTTAAGGTGACTGATTGTGCTTCTACTTGGATTGTGGGCAGAGGACGCCAGTGAGCAGGAAACCACCACGTCTGGATGTTTGGCCGTCCTGGATTCCTTTTCCTGATTGTCTTTTTCCACATGATTGATGGATCAGATGAAAGCAGAAATTGTAATGCATACTAAGTGAAGAGGAACAAATCTCAACTCAAACCACAAAAAATGATACCAGTTTTTGACTTTAAGATTTTTTTTGGGATCAGTTTTCCTGAACAGGAAAATGTCTGAACCTGCCGGACCCCCGGTGGTTCTGAGGCGGGTCCAAGGATCCAGTCAGCCTGAGTTAAAGTCTCTGACCTCAGAGCTCATTTAAAGATCATTTTTACCTTCTTTTGCTAAAGTCTGTTCAACTTGATGCAGCCTGAAGTTTTTTGATCGTGTTATTAATAATTAATAATATTATATTAAATTTCAATTAAATACAATAAGTTAAAAAGCAATAAAGCAGCAAACTGAACATAAATCATAAACAATCCAGAGAAAATGCAGATTTAAAAGGTGAGGTTTTTGAAGGAGAGGAAACGGTCTTCCAGCCGACTCCTGCTGTCTTAAATAACTTAATCATATGTTGGTCATCAGCCTGAGCTTTAAAAAAAGAGGCAGTTCAGTCTTATAAATTCATTTATTTCCAATTTAAACCTTATTTTAGAAGCTGATCATCCAATCCTTCATCTGTCAAAAATTTGATTAGAAAACCAGAAAACTACACAGAGTTCATGTTATTTAAATACAAACCACTGACCACTTTACTGACTTTACTGAGGATGAAATAAACAAACATTTATGTCTTTATTTAATACTTGATTTTAACCCCAGATTATCTCATTAAATTACCAGCAGACATTTAAAGAACCAGAAAGCACAAAAACAGGATAAACATGAAGAACTTGGAGCTTCTTAATGATTCATCTTTCTTTTTTAGCGTCATGTTTCCCCTCAAACATAAAATGTTTCATGATAGAAAACAAAACAAAGATCATTTGTTCCCATCAGCACTAAACCCCAGAGTTCTCATTCTAAGCAGGTTGTTTCTTTATGGCTGCTCCTCATAGCAGCCAGAGTCGGACGGCTGGTCCTTCCTGATCGTTTCACCCTCGGCTCATCCTGCTTGACTCAGCTGTTGTTTGTCCTTCTTGCAGAAACGGCACTGTCCTGAACTCCAAGGTTTTATCCGTGACCATCAAGCCCAGCCCCGCCTCCCTCTCTGCGCCCGTCGTCCTCGAGTTCTCCCACTTATACAACGTGAGCAAAGTCGCTCCTTCCCTGTGTTAGACAGCAGGTTCGGGTTCCTGGGATCTTTGTGTGATGGAGCTGTTCCTCTGTTCTCTGTTCCAGGGCACCACCAACCAGACCTGCATATCCTGGGATGAGAGCGACAGGTAAAGTCCACTCATTTTCTTTACCTGCTGAAGCCTGCAAGCTTTGAGGTTCTGATGGGAGAACGTTGGCTCATATGGATCCTTGTTAGCAGATCTAACAGCCATTTGGTTTCTGACATTCATACACTAGAATATTTGAGTCCAGATATAATGCCATCTCAAACGGTTGTGTTTAAAGGAGCATTGCACAAGTTTAAAGGTTAGATATGTTTCTTTCTTTCATTCATGGCCCTTGTTGGATCGAAACATCTATAAATGAAATAAGACACAAGAACGAGACATTGTCTTTACCTGCAGGCGGAGAAGTAGCACAGCCCTGTTCATTACTGAATTGGTCTGCTTTCACCTCACATTTTATTCAAACAGGGAGGTCCTAATTACAGTTGAAAAACTCTGAAGAAAGTAGGAAAGGAAGGAGGAACACAGCTGCATATCTTCACACATGTTTGGTAAACAAGATCTTCTTTGTCTCATGACCATCTTGACCCTCTACAAGTTCATGCCAAGTCCATTATTGATTAACTGCAGGTCTTTTGTCCTGGAATCTTCCTGCCAAGGATCTTCACACCAGAGTTCTAGTGTTCTTATCACAACATAGACCCACAAAGAATTCTGGTGCATATAGGAAGGAGTTCCTGTAGTTTTCTCTCCATGATGAGGTAACAAAGAAAGGATGTGAAGTCTCCTCCTTTCTTCAAGATTATGTTAAGAAGTGTATCTACTACAAGTTAAAGTAAAAATACATATTAACTATTATTTCTAAAAATCATCTAAGCAAACATTTGATAAAAACACTACAATTATTACATTATTCTAACAGCTCTATGTGCTGCAGTGGTTATAAAGGCTGTTAGTCAGAAGAAAGGGCTTCTGCTCATATTCTGTGGCTGTGGGTGTAGATGTGACTCGCTGTATGGAAAGTTTCAATGGTTTGTCAAGATGGGTCACAAAAGTCCTGCTGCAGAGGAAGAGAGAGAAGCCGTGGTCTGGAGCTATGAAAAGAACCAAACTGGAGTCTCATCAGCAGACATTAAAAGCTTCAAAGGAGTTTAGAGCTCAGATCTGCACTGGGATTGGTCCTTTTGTCCAAAAGATGCTCAGTTCAGAATAACTGACTCTCCTACCTTAAAAGACAGTACGCCTATAAAAGGTCACAGCTTTAGTCCAGCTTCTCCATCCTCCTTCATCACACAGAAACTGCTGCTTAAAAAAGGGATTTTTGCAAAGCATAGCTTCAGACAAGAGTCATATCTTTTGTTGGAAAAGTGAACAAGACACTTGGCTCAGTTGGAGCTCCGGGACCCGTCAGACGGGTTCTGCTTCTACAGGCTGAGTTTTGCCTGTTCTGGTGAACCGTGGAGACTCCAGGGTTCTGTGTCCTGTAGGACGGGTCCAGCCTGTGAGATGATGACCATAAGAGCTGTGAGGGTTTGATAGTGACTGGTTCGGCCATCCGAGGACAGGACCGGTGGTACATGAGGGGAGCGATGCTGTGGAGAGTTCAAAAGGTCAGTCAGTGCTGGGCCTAGAGGTGGCCGTAGACTGGGGGCCGTGGCCTAGAGGTGGTCATAGACTGGGGGCCGTGGGCGGAAGTGGCCGTAGACTGGGAGCCGTGGGCGGAGGTGGTCGTAGACTGGGGGCCGTGGCCTAGAGGTGGTCGTAGACTGGGAGCCGTGGGCGGAGGTGGTCGTAGACTGGGGGCCGTGGGCGGAGATGGTCGTAGACTGGGGGCCGTGGCCTAGAGGTGGTCATAGACTGGGAGCCGTGGCCTAGAGGTGTCCGTTGACTGGGGGCCGTGGGCAACAAGTGAGGCCCTGATTGGTGGAGTTGTGGTGGTAGCGAGCTGGGCTACTGTTAGCATCCTTCATCAGTGATATAGATTGAAGAGGAAGACCAGATTCACACTTGGTGGAGAGCGCACCCCTGTGGCTTTTCTGGTTTGAACAAAAAGGAACCGAACGGTTTAACTTCAAATGTGTCCGATTTCTGCCTGGTTGTGGCAAGGTGCACACTACAGAGGGCCCAGGGCGGGATTTGATCCCACGACTCCCGGGTGAAAGTCACACACACTAACAAGTCAGCCAAAGGGATATCCCCTTGGCCAAGTAGCCAAGGTGCATGATCATTTGGAGGCATACTGACAGGACCCCACACTGTCACATGATTAATCCTTCTGTGCATGAAAGTCCGTTCTGCTGAGAGATGTTTGTTCAGTGGGATGTTTTCTACCATCTGCAGCAGAAGCTGAAGCTTCCTGCTCAGGTGAGGAAATGATCTGAAAGATCTCTGGATTTCTGCCTCCTTTACAGCACAAAAACATTTCATCACAGCAAGTTTAACATTAGTCCATCTGTCTTTGTGCAGAAGATGATTCCTGGAAACCATAGCAACTGACTTGTTTGGAATACAACCAGAGAGCAAAGATGGCTGATGCTGGATGTTTGTTTCCTTTTCTAAATGTAGGAATATTTCCACTGGTGACCTTTGAAGGGTTTAGAAGATGATCAAATATTCCAGCCTGTAGATTTACATGCAAAGCTAATTTTACAGACATTTCCTTCAACGTTGCAGAAACATCTCTGATGAGCTGCAGAGTCCCTCAGCCATGACTGCTGTAATGCTGTGAACATGAGGAGGGTTCTTCCTTTTCTGTCCGCCTTCCAAACACTCAGCGTACCGTCTGTGTTTGGGGCCGTTTGGCCGCCTGAAGGTGTGGAAGCAATCAGAGGGCATAAAGGAGAGTCGGGTTCAGTTTAACTGCTGCTGTGGACGGATCCTCACTGTCAGACAGCTGATCAGTTGTTTCCTGTTGCAGCCTGCGTACGTCTTAGCTAAAATCTGAGTCTTCATTAACTCACAGGATGAAGAAATGATTTAACAGCTTTAAACAAACTACAGGTTTTAGCTACTAGGTGCCAGGTTTACCCCTGAAGGACACTGGGAGTACTGTCTCTAAATGACCCAGCCTCCCTCTGAGTTCTGGTTCTGGTATCAGATCAGTTCTTGGAAAACTTCAGGACGAGGAAAACTTCAGGCTCTGAATGAAAACCAGAACCAGTCTGATCGGGTCAGGGCTTTAAACTGAGGAGGTTCTGTGATCAGCTGTCCAATGTTCCTTCATTCAGTTTCCCACCTGCAGACACAGTAACTTCATTTGTTTTCTTTCTGAGAAGCCAGCAACCAAACTCAACTCAAAATAAGAAAAGGTTTTAACACTTTAATCTTTCTTTGTTTTTTAGCAGATCTGACATCACAACCTTCCTCAACCTGCAGGAAGTCTTGCTGTAACCGTCCACTGATGACAGTAAATCTGTGGTGAAATGGTGACAAACTGCACCGCGTTCCCAGGAATGTGATCTAATCTAACCTACTCTGCTGTTTGCAGACATTGATCCTAAAACACAGTTCAGGCTAAAATAGTAACCAATAGTTTCAGAGGGGTTTGATCGAGAGGACTGCAGCAACTATCAGGCATGGTGGTGGCAGCAACATGCTGTGGATCTATGGACCTAAAGAAGGTGGGCTGAGGCTGAAACCAAATTCAGGCCAACATCAAGCTTCTCTGATTCCCATCCTGAAGCCAACTTCACTTTGATTTATGAACGAGGCCTAAAAGCAGAGCCTGTAGGAGGAGTTTTTGGCTGAGTGGGAAAGTTCAGGCCAACCAGCAGCAAACATGCAACAAAAGGGAAGTAAATCACATTAACAACAGCATCACCCACGGTCGCCCCGACCCTGACCCTGGACGCACCGACGGCTGACTGGTTTCAACTGGTTTTAACTGTAACTGATTATTATCTGACACATTAGCATCCGGCGACTGTTGAACGTTCTTCGTCACCTCCTGCCTGTCGCTGCTCCCTACAGCAGTGGAGCAAAGAGCGACAGAGACAAAGCAAGGACAAAAATCCAATCTTGTTGTGTTGGGAGTTGGGCTGCAGGAAGACATGTTCTGCGCTAAATTAAAATCCATCTTGGAAGGCAGCTATGATTAATGAGTTAATATTTGGAAAAGAAATTGCAGTGTGAGGCGTCGTCCTTGTCATGTTGATAAGAGCGGAGGAACTGTTGGAGCCTTCACTCCCGAATCGATAAGAGGAACATCAGCTGCATCTTTCTGTCCGTCTCCCTGACATCTCTGCTCTCCTCTCTTTGCAGACGGCCCAACCTCATGTGCTCTAAATACCTGAGCTTTGTGTGACACGTCCTCCACTAACAGGACCCGTCAGGTTGAAGGGGTTTCTCTTTGCCTTTTCTCTGACGGCTCACGGATCTCGTATGTCTTTATTAGGAAGCTGTCAGATGAAGGATGTGGGAACTGAAAGATCATGAAGATCAGAGTGTATCTTCATTTTCATTGTGTTAAATCCAGCTTGTTATTTTAAATAAGACTTTAAAATCCTCAGTTCCTGTTAGAATCAGGTCAGAAAATGCTGATTTCCTTCTACGTTGATTGAACATTAGAACCAGGATCATCTCCTGAGTGGAGTGGATCGTTATATAAGGCGCCTGTCTGACCAAGATTGTGCAGCGCTGCTGTGATCTGTGGTTCTGCAGGTGGTCGGGTCCGAGTTCAGCATCGTTCTGAGCCCAAAGAAAGAGGCCAGCTGCCTGCCTGAACGTCACCAGTCGGAACATCGTTATAAAGTGGAAGAACAACGAGTTAGCTCTCTGTTACCTTTGGACATCTGGACTTTGACTAGGCCGGCTGCTCCTCTCCCACTGAAGGATGACAGCTTCTTCTGGCGGGACGTCATCCTGCTGCTGATGCTCTCTGTTCTCAGCACATCTGGACGTAGAACCAGGATACAGAGGAGTGTGGGCTGATTACACACGCATGCCACACCTTTCAGATTTTTATCTGTAAATCAGTCATAGGACCATGCTTGCTTCACCTTCCTCCATGTTAGTGTGTCTCATGGAAACTGGACCTTAAGTGAATGAAAACATGTCAAATCTGGCCAAAACCTTCAGTTATAGAGGCTCACTCCTCCAAGAGTCCTTCTCTCTGCCTGCTCTTCTCTTTATCCGTGTGGCCTTTACTTAGCAGAGGACATCCTTTCATGCGGGGCTGCTGGACCAGCACCTAAATTATCCAATTAAACGCTGAGGGCAGGAGTGTCTGCGAGCGACTGTGTGCCTCACAGAGTGGCTTAATCGCTTGAACAGAAAAAAAACGCTCTGAGTCTAATAGATTGGATTTCTGCTGGAGGTGAGCTGCTAATGTCAGCGCTGAGTCTCCTGCTGCTAAGAGGGAAAACGGAGCCAATCCTGAAGAGCCTCCACCTGCTAACAGAACCGAGGCCTGAAACCTCGATCAGTTTCAACCCAAACTGTTTCAGTCAGTCCGTTTTTAAAGCTCCTTCCTGGGATTTCAACCCCGACCTAGCAGGACTCAGCTGTCTGATCTGTGAAGGTCTGCCCCCCCATTTGTTTTCCTGCAGGATCATTTTCTACGGAGCTGAAATGTTGCGGTTGTTTTATGGTTCTCTGTATGTTTTTTGTTTGGCAGGGATCTCTCCATCAGTGTAGCTCTCAGAATGTGTTTCAGTGCCAAGAAGAAGCCCAGCAGATCTCCCTTCACCAGTGGAGCGTTCTGGAGGTTTAGGCAGTCTGTGCTGTGATGTGATGTCAAACAGGAAGTCATCCATCTGTTGGATCCTGCAAACAAAAGAAGCAAAAAGCTCAGATTAGCATTTTGCAGCTAACAGGACACAACCTCCAACACACCTACAGTAATCAATGCTTCATTAGAACATAATGCAAAAAATACTAATATAGCCCATAATATTCACAGTAATTAGCAATTCACTGATGATCCTTTATGGAAAATATTGGACCAGCTAAAAGAAAACTGATAAAATGCAAATAAAGTTATGATGATGTTGGTCAGTGGTCTGTGGTTCTGATCCACGTCAGAGGATGGAGCCAAGCCTGAGGGTCCGAGTTCTGCTGAGTCATGCTGCAGCTAAACAGACGTGACTTTGGGCTGTTGGACAATAGAACACGACCCAACAGAACAGAACAAAATATAAAAGCATAGCATATAATAGAATAGAATAGATTTTTTGTGATATTACAGAAAAAGTTCACCTGCTGTCATTTGGTGGTTTTAGTTTCACTCAGTGATGTTGTGTCGTTCTGTCTCCATCAAAAAGGCCTCTGGTCATTTCAGTTCCTGTTGGCTGCAGAGTCCAATAAAACTTGCTGTGTTTCTTCTGTACAGCACAGAACATTGGGTTGATCCAGACCAGAACCATCAATTCAATCCACAGTGAGAAAGCAGATCAGAAGTGAGTGTAAATCTCGGCATAGACCCAGAAACACCAAGAGCCACGGATCAATCTGTGTTTAAAGGAGTAAATAACAAAAAGGTGGTTTTGAGCAGAATGGATCAGTTTCTCTTTGCTAGAGTCTGATCTGGTCTGCTGGACCTTCAGCTTTCACTGCCAACAAAACACAACAAACAAAGGAACGCCTGTCACAGATGAAGATGGAGGAGACGGAGAACTTACAAACTTTATGCTGAGCGAAATTGCAGATATCCCCACCCACATACAAAAAAACCAAACAGGCATGTTGAAGTTGGGAGAAGTTTAGGGGACCGAGGGCTTTCCTTTTAGAGTGTGGTGTGGAGGACATGAATCAGCAGGAAAACAGACCCGGTGCTGTCAGATCACATCCTTCCAGCTGGATCTGGTTTCTAATAACTGACTGGAACCATCCTGCTCAGGACCTGAAAGGAAAACCTTCTTGGAAAACTAAAAAGTCCAGCAAACATGGCGCTCCCTCTGCAACGTGTTCTTAGAGCCTAACGGGTTCCTGGTGAACAGGTTTGTGGCACGAAGTGGAAACAATCATCTGATCCTGAATGTCAACAAAACAAGGAGATGGTTGTAGATTTCAGAAGAAACAGGAACAAGTTGAGTCCTGTTAACATCATGGGAGAAGATGTGGAGGTGGCAGAGTATAAATACCTCGGGGTTCACCTGGACAACAAACTAAACTGGAGACACAACAGTGAAGCCGTCTACAAGAAGGGACAGGCAGACTGGACGTCCTAGGGAAGTTTAGGTCCTTCAGTGTTTGTAAAAAGATGCTGCATATCTTCTATCAGTCTGTTGTTGGGAGTGTGAATCTCTTCCTCCATCATCTGCTGAGGTAACAGCATCAGAGCAAATGACTTGAAGATGCTCAATAAGCTGAATGGATGATAAAAACAACATTCAGTTTCTCTTTGGGATCAATACAGTGTTTTAAATTGAACTGAACCTTTTTCAAGCGGAAATCAGACTCAACCAGAGGATCTGATACTTTTTCTTAAGTAGGAATGAATGGTAACTTCCTGCAGAAGATGTCATGATTTTAACAGAATACTTAACAACTGAGGCTAATCTAGTGGAAGTGGACATGTGATCATGAGCTGTAGGATTCCTGGTTTAAACAAGGAGAGTTTTAGGAACAAGGTTGAGAAAATCTTGATCAGAGAAAAGCAAGAGGTCTAATTCATGCGATGAATATTACAACATGGATTTCCTGAATCCTAAGATCAACATGACTCTGGATGGATGGAATCCCATCGGTCTCCATCCAGAGGCTGATGTTTCCTGGTCTTTTCCAGGAAACCCAGGACTTGTACAACTACTGGTCCAAACTGGTACCAGAACCAGAACCCTTCGGCTCGATCTTAAACCGCCCCCTAAGCTCCACCCCTTCGCTACCAGTGTCCCTCTCTCAGCTGTGGAGGCGCCTTGACTAAAGGTGGGGGTATAAACGAGAAGGGGAGGCCCTCTTCCCTCCAGAGGAAAAGCAGTCGTTGCTATGGAAACACAGTGACACCCCCCCCCCCCAGCATTGCTGTAGCTCTGTGGTGCAGGTTGACATGAAATCGAACATTTTCTTCTGTCTTAAATAGGACATTCCCTTTTCTTTCTTTTTCTATTTGTGATTTTCTGTCAGTGACAAAGATGCAGCAAAAACCAGAGGAACTTCCATCGGAATGCCAGCGTTTCCTCCTCCGTTAGTTCGCCGTTACACCTGCTGCCAAATGACTGTAAATCAATAATCAGTTTAATATTTTTTATAAATATGGGAACAAATTCAGTCGACATTCAATCAAACAATCAAAAAATGAATGATTATATTTGTTAAAATGATACAAAATAAACATGTTCATAAATCCAGTCAGATCCTGGTGAAGTAAGTCATTGATCGTACTGAAACACTTTACCATCCAGTTTTACTTTTCATTCTTGGACTTTCTACACTGAATGAAAACAACCAAAGTCAATCTGTTCACCAGACCAAGGACAAGTTTGCGCCACCGACCATTTTGATCCTGCAAAAACTATTAGCACTGGTGTCAGATAGCTTGATGATACAACAGGAATCCTTCTGAATCGTTTCAGCAGAAAAGACGTAATAAAGCAGGAGAGAACCAAAAACAAAGAAAAACAAGAAGAATGCATCATTCTTTCAAATAAAGCATTATAGATGATACTTGATTGCTGGCGGTGTCCCACAGGGATGAGTGTTGGTGCCAAAATGTTTTGTTTTATGCATCATTGACGTACGTAAACGCGACATATTGGATCAACATTGTGTTAATTTTGGATTACTCTAATGTTCTTGGTTCTGGTCCAGATGTGGATTTGAAACGTTTCAGTTGTTTAGCAGAAGCCATCAAATGACATTGCTGTAAATGCACCAGCTTTAGCCAAAAGGATTATCCTGTGTTTCCGGAAAGAAGGAAAACCTGCTGCAATAACCAAAATAATATAAGTTATATAGTGAGATTATTAAGGTAGAATAAACATAGCTGAACAGAGTCTGTCAATAAATATAATAATAAACAAAGCAGCCAGAAAACAGTGTGAACAGCCTCTTCAATACATGATAAACAATCAAATGTTTAGAGGATAGGATAAGAGTTTTTACTGAGAATGATAACGTATCTGATGTGTTATGAACCGGTTCTTTAAATGTGGATAAATGTTCCATCAGCAGCAGGTTCCTTCATCAATGCTTCAATCAGAAGGACATTAAATCAGAACACAAGCAAACCTCCCAGGAAACTTCCCCAAACACACCGACACTGAGTGAGAGAAGGTTTACTGAAGCTGTCAAATAAAAACAGCCCAATGAAAACAGTCAGTCAGTGAGAATCTGTCCTTTCCCATCCGCCTTCAGTTCTAGTGAGTCTCCGTTAAAATGATCCCCTCCAGCTTTATATGGATTATTATGAACTTATACTGCCTCGAACTGGATGGATTTACCGTTATTGTTTAAAGGAATGACAAGAAATGCTTTGTACCAAAAATGTAGAAAATTCTTTGAGAGTTAAGAATAAAAATATAAAGATTTTTTATGGAGGATTTTGGGTGATTGGATAAAAAAAATGTAGACAAAAAAGCAAATGTGACTGAATTCAAGAGACGATCGCTGAGGGCTCATAGATATTGGATTATGAAGAAGTTTGTTCTCTGGTTTTATGCGCTTCAGACATTAATATTAATGAGTAACAAGGAATTTGAACAAACTTGTTTGTTATATCTGGGAGGTGAATAAATCATTTGTTTCTTGTTTCTAAAAAAACCATTGGCTGTTATCTTTGGGCTCAGGTCCAAACTGCTCCATCCTAAAACCAGCAGATGTTGTTCTGATGATGATGATGGTTTGGGTCTGCTGACCTCCTCTTCCTCACACCTGCTTGCTCTTGACCAATCACAGCATTTCCAAACTCTGCTCTGATCTGGATCAAACATTTCATCCACTTCCTGAACACTTCTTTCTTTTATTTGGTTGTTGTTTTTTTAATCCACGTCAGTGTTTTATAAAAATAAAATCTAAGAAAAACTGACATTTTTCCAGGACAGAGCAGAGTTAATCATGTCTGCAGAGTTCCCATAGTAATCAGAGCTGAAGCCGGTCCGGTCCGGTCCGCTCCGGTCCTGCTGCAGCCCAGCCGCTCAGCGGAGCGGGGAAACGGATCAGGAAGCCGCGCTGGATGTGACTCTCCTCCCCCTCCTCTCTGTGTGTCTCCGCAGCTCCTCTCTGCTGGGCTCCTGGTCTGCCAGGGGCTGCAGAGCTGTGCTCGTCGACTCCTCCAGAACCAGATGCGTGTGTGACAGACTGTCCACCTTCGCCATCTTAGCCCGGATCAACCCCGACATGGTGAGTCCTGCACAGCCGCTCTGCCTCCCTTCACCTTCAGCGTCGCTTTTGTTCGGCTGCTGTTTGAATCCATCCGCGGCTCTGCTGTCATTTTCATTTCTCCCTTTTCCCTCAAAGAGCGTCTTTGTCTCCATGTCAGCAGATCCTCCCTCTGCCTCCTTCCTCCTTCCTCCTTCCTCCTCTCTGTCTGTGTGTCGCCATGCCAGCGCCGTGCAGCTAAAGCTTGCTGTAGTTTGGAGGATGTGTTTTCATGGAGCTGTTTATGTGTTTCCATGGGGGGGTCAGACACGATGAACATACCAACCCCACCCCTCATTAATGCCATGATGTTCACCTACAGCAAAGATGAACTAATTAGATGATCGATGGCGTCTCCATGGTTACCAGGCCCCTGGATGTTGTCCAGGAAAACATGTCTGGTTTTCAGTGATCGGAAAACAACAGGAACAAAAAACCCAACAGAACCTGGAGCACCGCTGGATTCATGTGTATGTGATCTGATCGGATGTTCCGAGGCCTTCTGGGATCCATCCCTGGTGGACCAGAACCCAGCAGAACCACAGCAGAACCACAGAGACCCGGCAGTGGCCCGGTTCCAGGCCGGTGTCTTTGAAGGATTGTTCATTGTCTGCCATTAGTTATTATTAGACTGGAAATTACCTCACAAGCATCTTTTTCACTGGTTGCCGAGGCAACAGTGTGAGGCAGGAAGCTGCTGCTGCTCAGGGCCCACAGACCTGCAGGATCGCATTCATTTTTATCTTTATTTAGTAAAGATTGTTTACTTACTAAACTGTTTATGTCAGGATTATTAGTTTTCCTATTTGAGTTACAGATTTTTTATGCCTTTTCTATTCAGGTTAGACATTTTGTTGTTTTTTATTATTTCAATAAAAGTTCATATTTTTCCGTTTTTATTTCAGTTACAGTATTTTGTTTTTTTCATTAAATTTCACAGACATATCTGAGCGGGTAAATAAAATCTCCTTCTATTAGAATTAAGGTTTTTACTTTTTGAAGAAGATAATCTGATATTTTGCTTTTTATATAAGATATTTTTCTTATTTCAATGAAACTCATTCAGTTTTTTTTATCAGCTCAGTTTTAAGGGGAAAATACAGTCCTGATAGTATTTGATATTTTTAGTGATGGGCGTGAATGGAGCTGCTCTGTGTCGGTGCAGCAGCAGTCGGCTGGAGGACGTATCTCCACATCGTCTGTAGCATGCAGGTAGATCCGCTCAATAAATGCTTGAACGAAGGCAATGAATCGTTGTCCTGCTGTATGGATAGGAGGAGCCGTCTGTTTGAATGTCTCTTGTTGAAGGACTACAGTCGGTGGTCCTTAGCTGGACCCTCACCGCTCCTCCCTGACAAACCAGAACCTACGTCAGAGAAAGTTTTCACTCATTTCTAGATTTAGTGAAGGTTGAGGCATCAGTGCCATCGTTCACACCCTCTTAGATGACTGGTCTGTCTCTGACTCACTGATCCACATCAGTCACTGAAGAGAAGCTCATGTTGTTTTTATCCACAGCCTGATAACTTAGATGAAGAACACTGAACTTGGTTTAACTGAACTAAAGCAAGTTTTCCTCAGTAGCTAAAAACTGAACATTGGGTTTAAAAGTCAAAAGTCTGAACTTTGGAGGGTTTTGTTTCTAAGCGTTTGCTTTTGATTTTCTGGAAGTTTAACAGAAAGATTTTAAAGCCTATTCTCTGAGCTACAGGGAGGCAGTGAAAGGACTTTAGAACTGGGCTGATGTTCTCCACTTTCTTAGTTCTAGTGAGGACACAGGCAGCAGTATTCTGGATCAGCTGCAGCTGTTGTATCCACTGTTTAGGCCGACCTGTGAAGACACCGTTGCAGGGATCAATTCTACTAAAGATGAAGTAGTTTTTTGTGATAAAAGATTTGTTGGACAATAAATTGTCCCAGCAATTATTGTCATAAATAAAGATGCTGTCATTTGAATACCAATTTCAACTGATATGATGACAACGGCATAATAATGCAAGAAAACCTGTTTAAAGATCAGGAAACTTTCATTTCTAAGGAATATTTCACTTTGTAAAATAAAATAAAGATCATCAGGCTCAGACTGGAAAAAACATCAAAACTGAGTTTTATCAACAAGTATTAATAAAGTAAAAAGCAATGAAATGGTAAATAAGAGCAGCTTTGTTTTTGGTTTGATTTCCCTGGCAGTTCGTACTGAGTTTTCAATGTTTGCTATATTTGCTAAACTTCCAGAGGCAGCATCTCTTTAGCAGTGATGCTAAAGAAGAGCCGGCTACCAGACAGCTCTCAGTTTATTATCATCTTTAAGCTTTTATTTTAGCTTAACTTGGCAAATGTGAATGTTTGGTACGTTAATAAAATATTTAGCATTTAGTGTTTCCATGAGAAGCTTTATGCTTGCCTGATTTTATGTGTTTTGTGAGGAAAGAGGCATTCTTGGTTTTGTCTTATTTTATTCAATCTTTTTACTTTTATTTAACATTAAAACAAATAAACAAGTAGCTGAAAAAAAATCAAGCGAACAACCACAAGGAACAGAAGCAAACTCCACCAAACCTTTCATTATCCAGTGCTATAGGCAGAAAGAGACACAAGAAGAACACGTCATCTGAAATCATTCAGTCTATGTAAATGTATCATTGGATTATTTATTTTGTTTGGTTGTATTGATAAACACATTTTTTGGGACAGATCTAGACAATAATCCAATGATTTGATGTTTTTCTTGACATATTGTCTAAGACAGGGTCTGACCAGAGAAATGGGTCAGAACCAGCTTTTGTTCTGGACTCCATGCTGGTAAAACTCCAGATTATCAAAGATTTTTGTTTGTTTCATCATGATTGAATGGATCCGTTTTTTAAAGCATTGTTCGTTACTTTTGCGTCGTATTAACCTATATCTATCGGCTTAATATTAGCATTGAGGCCTTTGATCATTGTAGCGTTAGCTTGAATTGTAGAACTGTGTTCCCACCGGAGCTTCTCTCCAGCACCGCTGGTGTTTCTGTTTACACGTGTGATAGAAGACCATGGACCCCCCCATCAGGCTGTTTGGTGGGCCCGCCACGGCTTCCATGCTAGCCTCCGTCTGCAGCTCTGCTGCTACACCTCCAGCATGACAAACAGCCCAGGCTCTGTCCTAGCTCCTCATGGCTCCTCATGGCTCTTCTCCTCAGTCTCTCACTCCTTTTCATGGCACTCTTTAACCTTTTTCTGTTGCTCTAACTTTCTGTCTCTCACTCTGTGCTGTTCTGGTATCAGTTAACAAACAGAGGTGCAGTTAGAGGCTAAAGTCCCTGAAGGCTTCTTGCCAAAACCGGACCTGAATCAATTGATGAGTGGAAGGAGTGTTTTAGGTTCTGTGTGTAAGGCTTTTGTTGGCTTTAAACTTGCTGCCTGGTGTTCCTATCATAGACATGTTGATGCGCCTTTTTGGCCAATGAACTGAAACTTTAAAAACAACATGAAGAACAAATCGGCCTGGTCCAGTTGGTGGGCTTCAGGCCATGCTAGTGTCTGCTCACAAAATCCGCAAACCTGTCATTAAAGTGGAAGCAAAACAGTGATACGTCTCTTAAGATGACTTGTTCTGATGAGCTGGAATAGAATTAAAGAGGGAATAAAATGTGGGAAATAGAACATTGTTGCTTTGAAATTATTCCCAATTCTTTGTTGTTTAGCGAAAAATAGACTAAAAGGAAGTCTCTTGTGAATTTGTCTTTACAGCTCCCCACAGCGACATGCAGATTTTTTCCTGTCAAAAAGGGCCTGTAGTTCTAAGTAATGCTGCTATTTGCAGACAACAAGGAGTGAGACTGATGACATTCCTGATCTGATCCTGAAAACAAAACTCCTTCTCTTTTTATAAGACTGTGTTCATACTGTGGGAGTAAAATATGTTTACTGGTCGGACTAAAAGGTGTGAACGGTATAAACCACCTAGAGGGAACACTGAGGGATCTAAGCATCAGGGAGGAGCTAGGTCTGAAGGAGGTGATGCTCATCGTCAGGGAGAACACCTTTACCGGGGATTTAAGGAATGTTCTGCTTCTTCAAGGTAGATGGTGCCACAAAGTGTATAGGTGTCTAGGAAAGATACTGTATCCTGTTAAGGAGGGATCCTCTGACTTATCCCACAAGGGAAGGTTTTGGGGGCACAGCCTAAATTTGATCATAATCTTAGAGATTACAGTATAATATCAGCATACCTCTTAACCTGCTTAGATATACTAAATTGATGTGAATGTTGCTGTTTCCATCAAACTTTTCTAAAACAATGCCTCAGAATGGGTATAAAATGGGTTAACAGAAACATGGCTGCTGGCTCTAAACCTATAGCATCGTTGCTCTCGGCAACGGTTCTTGGTCACATTTGGTACACTGTTATTGACCGACTCAGATTGGTGATGTGAAGAAAGTTTCAGTCTGTGTCCAACTTGGGACCGGTCTAAATAGGACACAGGACACAACGTCCCCTTTGGGGCTGAAGTGAATAAATCCATAATATTATCCCTCGTTTGCTCTCCATTCCTCAGTCATGTTTGAACAGGACTGGAAACTGAGAATTCAAATAGTCCAAATTTTCCTTGTTTGTTTGAACTTTGAAAGTTGGTTTCATTGGACCCGCCCACCAAACCCAACACATCAGTCCTGTTCGCTGTGGCTCCATCCTGGAGAGAAAGTTCAGCTGTGCTGCTGCCATCAACATGTTTGTTTATAGTTATTGGAGTTTTTCAGTGTTGTCCTGTTTCTCTTACTGTGACTAACTGGATGTTTCTCCTTCATCCTCTGACATGGGAACTGCTTGGAGTTCATATGTCTGGCTGTGTCTTTCCTGGACGGGCTGTCTGTGGAGCTGGATGACAGTTACCTTTTAAGTCTCTGCTTCTGTCTCCTTGAACCCCAGTCTTCCTCAGCAGATGGCCGCTCACACTGAGCCTGGTTCTGGTTCTGAT
>JAUZNJ010069962.1:0-23112 GCA_034780135.1 Jordanella pulchra
CTTAAGGGTTAAAATTAACCTGGAGTAGCACTTATTCAAAATAATTCAAGTAATTTTGCATGAGTGATTAAATGATACAGGTAGTAGATGTTTGAATCTCTACCCAGCGACTGGCGGAATGGGTCGGGGTCCAAAGTGTGTCTGTCTGGCCAGAGAAGCGTGGCGAGATCAGGAAGATGATGGAGATGGCAGCAAAAGACATTGAGAGACTGGGGGGGGCAGTGGAGCTTGTGGACAATGGCACACAAAAGGTACATGCTGTTTGTTTCACTTTGATTTTCTAAATCACAGACTCTTGTCTAACCAATGTTCATTCATGTAGCTTCCCTCTGGGGAGGAGATCCCTCTGCCTCCCATCCTCCTGGGCTGTTTGGGTTCAGACCCTGCCAAGAAGACGGTATGTATTTACGGTCACCTGGATGTCCAGCCTGCTCAGATGAAGGATGGCTGGGATACCGAGCCTTTCACTCTGGTGGAGAAAGATGGTAAGAGCGAAAGCTTTGTGTGTCTTTTTTCCAGGGCAGAGCTGCACTTTCTTATGTGCAAAACATCACTAGTCCAGTTTAGCCACTTTTAGGAAGAACATACAGGAGGAGCCTTGAAGTCAGTGAACTGCAAAATGAGATTTATTATCAATGCCTGACTCACCACACACCACACCTGGTTTTAACATAGCAACAGGTAAGAGCATCCCATTAAATAATAACTACATGGAGGGTTGATTAGTTTTACTATGGATAGAGGAAAGGGTGTTTGAATCCTGAAGAGGCAGCAAGATCCCCAGTTTGAAACGTAGACTGGTAATGTAGGTCACTGAGTAAAGACCCTTAGTGCCCAAAGGCTCTCAAAAGCACTGTAAAACATGCCTACTCCTAAGGGTTGGGTTAAAAGCTAAGGACATTTTTTTTGGAATGTACAATAAAAACAAAGGTGGTTATAAAAAGGCGATTATTGAAATGCACTGAGCAAATAAAACACTAAAGAAGACATCTCAAACTACTAGGAACAATCCAATGCATTTTTAAAAACTGGAAGGACAGAGGGGAACCTGTGGTCTCCAGAGAAGTAATGTGGTTAAAAAATAATCATGACTGATACTAACTTTAAATCCCTTAAACATTTGAAATCAAATGGTAAAAAAAAGCAGAACTAAGCTAGATTGTTAAAAAATGTAAGTAAGAGCAAAAGCATTTCCATGCAATGTAGCCTTCAAAAAAAGGTTAAAGCTGTTATAAAGCATGATTAGTGGCGCATTGGCTGAAGGTCGTTTGGTGGTTTGAGACCCTATTCAGAAATAACAGCACTGTTGAACACTGTTATATGCCAAAATAATGAGTCCAGCTTACCACCTGAATGACCAGGTTATGCCACCCGGGAAAATTCTTCTTCCCTTTTTGCCTGGTTTTACGTTAAACTCAAATTGTGCATCAATGGTTCAAGTAACATTTTCACACAAAGATTAACCACCACAGAGTTGACACCTTAACACCAATAAGAGTCTTGAAATATGCTAAGAGATCCGATTTGTCCATCAATCCTATTAGGTCTTGGCAAAGAACTAAAGCACCTCTAAATGGGAGTATGTGCTGTGATACTGTGTAGACACTGATCACAACCGTCCCACAGAGGATGCCTGCTGTAATCAAATTTGCTTTTGTTTTTTAAAACTTGCAAATAAAAAATGTATATAAGTACATCCCAACATAAACCACATAATAAACTGCTAGGCAAAAGGCAAATGCTGTTCAGTTTCATCAGTTTGACTGCATCATTTTATAGTAAGATGAACGATGATGGAAAACAGGAAGTAAACAAGTTTAAAGGTCTGTTCTAATTCAATCAGCATTATGTCAACATGCATTATTGATAATATCGGTCTAAATTATGTCTTTAAAGAGATAAAAGACTGAGTTATCAACTTGAAAGTGTGTAAAACTGAGTTATATCTCTGTAGGTAAACTTTATGGAAGAGGATCCACGGATGATAAGGGTCCAGTGTTGGCCTGGTTCAACTGCATTGAAGCCTATCAAAAGATCCAACAGGTAAATGTTTAATGGTCCTTCTGCATAATCTGTTCATCTTATTGCTTATAATTGATAGTGGTTTTAGTCAGATATTTTTACCTCCAGCAAAAAGGAATCAGAGCTATAAAAACTTAATTTTGACTATTGTGGGTTTGAGAAGTGGTCAGTAAGGTACCATCTACGTAAGTTTTTCAAAGTAAATATTTCAATGTATTTCTTTAACCCTATGATTAATATTTAATCTAGGTTATATGATAGTAAGAGACCCTCGGTGCAACATTCCTCAATGGTCTCATATTCTAGTTGACAAAATGTATTTAGCTGAGATCTGGTTGTATTCATCCAAAATTGCATTCAATGAAGAATATTCCCCCTGTGATGTCTGACATTATTTTGCAGGAGCTTCCAATCAACATCAAATTCTGCTTTGAGGGGATGGAGGAATCCGATTCTGAAGGGTTGGATGAACTGGTGTTTTCTCAAAAAGATTCATTTTTCAAAGACGTGGACTATGTTTGCATCTCAGACAACTACTGGCTGGGCAAGACCAAGCCGTGCATCACCTATGGCTTGAGAGGAATCTGTGGTTTTTTCATAGAGGTAAAGTTCTGGTGCCACTCAGTCCCCACTTCAGTTTAAATATAGTCTTACCTGAACAAACTCTGGTTTATTTAATGTTGGATCTTTTTTAACAGCTTTGGTTTTAACTCAGATATGCTTTTAATATTTCTGTGTGAAGGTTGAGTGCAGTGAGAAAGACCTCCACTCAGGTGTGTTTGGTGGCTCCATCTATGAGGCAATGACTGATCTCATCGCACTCATGGGTATGTGGAGATTGCTGTTGAACTGAGCAATGAGGGATAATTCGACTTTAAACTTTTAGACTTTCTTCTTTCTTCAAAGGCTGTCTAGTCGACAGAAAGGGAAAGATTTTGATTCCTGGGATGTACAACAGCGTAGCTCCTCTTACAGACGAGGAGAAAAGACTTTATGAAAAGATTGACTTTGACCTGTCTGAGTACTGCAAAGATGTAGGAGCTGAGAAGCTGCTGTATGATACTAAGGTAAATAAACCTTTAATTACTTGGAAATGTGTTGCTTTAGTCAGAACCACTTCGATGTTGTCATTTTTCCCATTGTAGGAGGAAATCTTGATGCATCGCTGGAGATATCCATCTCTTTCTCTGCATGGCATAGAAGGGGCTTTTTCTGAAACGGGATTCAAGACTGTCATCCCACGCAAAGTCATTGGCAAGTTCTCTGTCCGTCTTGTCCCTGATATGGACCCCAAAATGGTGGAAAAGCAGGTAAACAAAAATACCTTGACCTGAACATGTTTCTTGAAATCAATATTTAACTGTTGACCTCAGAAACATCTGTTCCTTTTTTGTTGAATAATATTGCTTTACAAGTTTTAAATTATTTTTATCATGGATTGTATTGGAAGGGTTTTAAATATTTATTCAAAAAAACTCAAGCTCTTTAAAAAGTTTTTCTAAATTGAACTTTATTTTGCTGCATTAAAAAGGTCTCTTCATTTTTTTAATCATGTGGATTAATTGTTTTGTATTTTCATTCTCAAAAAATTTTTTTGGTCTATTTTTGACATCACAACTAGGAACTGGATCACTATGTGAAATGCGACCTTTATTCAGCCAAATTAGATGGATGAGCAGGAGTTTGCTTTTGTGTAAAAGCCTTTGTAGTTTTTCAATCCTGTCTGCTGTTAAGGCAAATAAAAAGCCAAATACTATGTTTCAACTGTTTTAGTTTTTTTTCTACTTTAAGAATATCTTAAAAGTCAGTGAAAATGTTATAAAAAAAACGTTAAGGAAAGCAGTTTGTTTTCTGCATTTACTGCATGTGCAAGTGGACCACATTTGTACCATCGTTGCTCAACATTTGGGGTCAGACAAAATCATTCGATTGTCTGCAAACAGCCCGCATGCTTTATTTTGAATCCATGAAAAAGCTAAACCAGCTTGAGTTTGGTGCAGATTTATTATTCAACTATACTCAAACAGAACAAACATTAAATATGTCTTGTTTTTGATCTCTCTCTCTTTATTTTTTTAGGTGATTGACCATGTAAAAAAGAAATTTGCTGAATTAGGAAGTCCTAATAAAATGAAGGTGTACAGCTTTGGTGAAGGAGCCAAAGCCTGGGTGTCTGATTTCAACCATCCACACTACATGGCTGGTCGAAAAGCAGTTAAGACAGGTAAATAGCCTGAATTTAAACACTGCACTTTGTTAGCATGATTTTTTTTTCTTTATGGATTACGGATGAAAGAGTTTAAAATAAATACTGTCTATATTCTTGCATAAAATTGCAGTTAAAGGTATTTTATTTAAAAGGTATTTGACTTGTTTCCCCCTGATTTTAGATGTAAAACCCCCTGCTAATCAGACATCGTTCCCTGATTATTTTATACACTTTTATTCCTCCTTTATCGTTTTTGAAGTGTTTGGTGTTGAGCCAGACCTGACTCGAGAAGGGGGCAGCATTCCGGTCACCTTGACCTTCCAGGAGGCGACAGGTCGGAACGTCATGCTGCTTCCTGTTGGCTCTTCAGATGATGGAGCTCATTCCCAAAATGAAAAAATCAACAGGTATACCGTGGTATAATTTGTTTCTCTATTCAATAGCTGTTGAGTTTTCCATAAAATTCTGTTCTTTATCCCACTTCGACAGATCGAACTACATTCAGGGAATCAAGATGCTGGGTGCATACTTCCATGAGGTTTCACAGCTGCAATGAACTCTTGATCATATTTACTGTTGATCATTGTCACCATCATATATGTTTTAATACAACAAACACACATTTGATACGGTATTTTTCCATCTTGTAATGTGCTCTCATGCTAAATGAATTCCAAAAAAGTGATGTTGACACAAAGGCATAAATTTGGTCTGTTTAGTGTTACTTAGTAAATATATCTTTCAAATACATTTGAAGCATCTGCTGTAGCACTCAGCTTCATCACCTTCACTGGATTTTAACCAGCTGCTCTGATACCCCTTATCTTACACTTTTGTACATGCATTTAAATTGCCCGACAATGGTAATGGCCTCTGTGTTCCTTGATATTTTTTGCTGTAAGGCTGTGAAGCGACCAGCTTTAAACTTTAAACTGAAACAGGCAATAGTGTGAACATAACTTCAAAGTCTTGGGCACCTTGTTACAGTAAAGAAGCTCCTTCTTTGATATTTTTCATTCCTATTTTGGCCATAGCATAAGGATGTCTTAACACTAAGCTAGGAAAGTTTACAGGAAGCTAATGGCAGTTAACTTTTCTTCTAGGAGTAACTTGTATAACACCAGCAGCTTTTTATTCAAACTTCTTAACTTTCGTCTAACCTGACTTGATTAAGAGTGGTTATAGTATTAGGTTTAGTCATCAATAATGTTGTGGTACAGGTTACATTTTCGGTGCTCCTTCACTCTGGTCACCATCTTGAAACCGATCTGACCTAGGCTGTGTTCCACTATACGGCTCTACATTGGGCGTGACACAATTTCCGCTAAGAATTCAGGACATTTTGTTTTCTTTCATAAATTTGAATCTTGAATTTATGAACTACCTTAATTACAGTCTGGAGATCAGATATATTAAAATAAAGATCCATCCTCCAAAAGTGAATAGTATTTACATCTTGCCCTTGTCTTTGCCTTCTCACCTTGCTGTGTTTTTTTTTTTTTTTTTGTCCTCTCGTTTTGTCAATTTCAGTTTGTTAAAAACAAACTGAAATTGACAAAATTGTTTAGAGGTCTAGGGAACTTTGCTTTATGTATGTGAAATTTAGAAGCATTAAGTTTATTCAAATTTGATTATAACATCTCTAGGAGTGATTTTAATCATTTTTTCAGTATGTATGTATGTATGATAAAGGGATGTTTAATTGAATCAAATGCCTTATAGAAGTTGAGAAATATAGTTTTATCAATAGTCAATTAGGTCTAACACCAATCTAATATTAGAACTAATTTGACGTTTGGGCATAAATCCACTTTGATTTCCACTTATTGCAAAAAATACTTTTTAAAACACTTAGCATAAACTTGTGCCACAATTTTATGATCATAATTTAAGTCAGATCGGCAGACCGGAAAAAGGTGGCTTGTTCCCTTTAGGTTGAAGGAGAATTCCTGCCTCAAGTAGAGTTTTGGGGTCCTGTTCACAAGTGAGAGGAAAATGGAGCGGATATGTGCTGCTGCTGCTAAAATGCAGACATTTCACCGTTCTATCATAGTGAAGAGACAGCTGACCAAAAAGGCAAAGCTCTCAATTTACCAGTTAGACTACTTTCCTAGCCTCACCTATTGTCATGAAATCTGGATGGTGACCAAAAGAACGAGATCCTGGGTGGCTGGGCTCTCTCTTAGGGATAAGGTGAGGAGCTCGGTCATTAGGGAGCGACTTGGAGTAGAGCTGTGTCTCCTCCGCATTGAAAGTAGTCAGCTGAGGTGGCTCAGACATCTGGACGCCTCCTTCGAGAGGTGTTCCAGGCATGTACAACCATGAAGAGGGAATTCTGGGAGTCTCTGCAGAGACCCATTCCCCCACAACCCGGTTTCGGATGAAGCAGAGGACAACAAGTACGAGTACCAGCCTCCAGTTTTCAATTTTTTAAGGGTCCTTCTCTTCTTTAAGTTTTACAGTTATAAGGAATGTTTATAGTTGTAGTCATCATTTGCTTATTGACAGTTAACATGAGGTGATCTCTGATCAGTTCAATCATAAAGATAAAATTCAACTGTAAGTCCTTCACTTCCAGGTGACTTTCCTAAGACCATTGAACGTATAGCTTCAGTGATATCTGAACATGAAAGTGAAACACCATAGGTAGATTTCGAGAAAAATTGGCTTAGGGTTAAAAAGATTAATACCTTTCAATCTAACAATTATTAACTTGTGATCTGTTAATGGAGCATGAAAATGAGAAATAGTAGCATTCTATAAGCCTTGTGTTAACATCGGCCATAAATCTATGCTTTCTCTGATCTTCTAAAATGTGTCCAATGTATGTATATTATGTATATTGTTTATTATTTGGATTCATAGACCTCCACACATCTGTAAGGATTTTTTTTGTACTAGAGAATACTGTAAGTTTTTAACTTGATACTGGTTCGAGCCTTGAAGGGCTTCGGTCCATAATTTCTTCTGAAACTAAAAGTCTCTACCTATGATGATAGTGGATTCTTTAAAATAAATATGCTGCTTTCCCTTTTTTGTTTTGTTCCTCAGACCCCTTACATTAAGAGAACATAAATTGAGTGGCTTAAAAACCAAAATATGTCATATTTAACAATTTGCTGATATCTAACAATAACTTAATATTAAAGAGAAAAGAAATAAAAATCTAGTACTTAAGAATCTAAATCTTTACAATTTACAATTCTCTACAATTTCTCTAATTTTTAAACCTTCTTGAATTCGTCTTCAAAAAACTCAAACTTTCCTGTTTACAAGCATGCAGTATATTTTCTTTACAAAGTCGCCACTCCCAATATGGCGGGAGCGCTTACGTACTAGGTCAACGAGTCACAAGAGGTAGACCTGGAGCTGCTCTTCCATGTGTGAACAGAAGCTCTGATAAAAGAGGATCCTTTGGCTTGCACAGGTAATATGGATGTGCTCTTTCAAAGCCGCTAAATTGTCTAGAATTGCACCTTCCCACTGTGCGTCAACCAAAGCTGTTTTTAGCTAAAACAGGACATGTAGCAGGTCTAAGCCTGATAGCATTCTGCTCCGTTAGCCTGTATGACAGCCTGCGGAAATATAAGTTAGGCCTACTTGTTTAGTTTCACATTCATTTCCCATCAGGTTTTAAACACAAGAGTTTAAGTTGATGTTTAACGAAATACTCTCTTTTTGCTTTAATACAGCTCATGGCGTTTAAATAAACAACCATAGCTCTGTACAAGTTTGCCACCCCTTTGTTATTGAAGTTGTTTACAAAAAATCGCCACTCCGAAGTCTCCTGTTATTCTGTTATTCTACCGAGATCGCTCTTTATTTGATTAATATGCTTAAGATCCCCACAGCATGATGCCCCTACCACCGTGTGCATATATTGTTCAGATTGATTTGTAGAGCTACTTTTCTGACCATCTTAGGAACTAGTTGGCCAAAAAGTTAAATTTTTTCTTGGTTGTGCCTATTCCAACTGTAACAGTGATTATCATGGTTTCTTTTAACACTGCTGTCTTTCGTTTTCATTTTTACATAAAAGCCAGATTTTTGGGGGGGATGGACACATTTGCCTTGTTTGCAGATTTGTACTGAATCCATATTAGAGGCTGAATACTAATACAAATGTACACCAAACTTTATGATTTTCTATTTGTTGTTGTTGTTGACATTTCTATTTGTTTTGTATTTATTATCAACATAAAAAGCATATTTATTTAAATGTACTTTCTCACATGACTCTGGAAGCTCATGCAAAGTCAGCATGACTGTAGGGGGGTGTGGACTTATTCCTCCCATATAACTGCTCTGGGTCAAAGATTCACACCATTCTGCCTCGTTAAAGTTTCAGCTCCTGTCATCAGAAAAAATGGCTCACCTCCCAGCACTTTTCAAGTATGTGGACGAAAACCAGGACCTCTACGTGAAGGTAACATTAATTCAGGTTCATATATGAGCGATAAATTTCTCTCTTTTTTTGAGCTGTGGAGACGCATTGTTTATCCAGCAAATACACTTTTTGCATTTCCTTGTTTACAGAAATTATTATTTATCATCTGTTACCTCGTGGCAACACTGTGCAGTTAAGCCACTTTGGTTTGACCAGTAACATTCAAATGAATGTGGTTGTGTAAGAATGAATAATTCTCTCTCTATATATAAAATAAACAAGACTCACTACTCTAACTTCATGCTACTCTTTTTAGAAACAGACAACCTGCCTGATAATAAAGCATCTTAGGGTAAAGTGAAGAGTTAAAGATAATTTTATCCCATAAATGTTTTAATAATTTTAATTTCATAATTGCATTGCATTTCTTTGTTAAATTGCATTAATTGTCACCAAAGCTGTTTCACTTGCTGGTATGCATCAAGTGCTGTTAATGTAAAACGGCTTTTTTAAAACTGAGTTGAAGCTTAACTCTCCAGTGACTGTTTCTCTTTTATGGAGAAGGGTTGAGAAACCTCTGAGTAGCTTTGTGTTTTTGTTTTTTTCCAACCAGCGCCTGGCAGAATGGGTCAGTGTTCAGAGTGTGTCTGCTTGGCCGGAGAAGCGGGGGGAGATCAAAAAGATGATGGAGATGGCAGCCAAAGATATCGAGAGGCTGGGAGGAACGGTGGAGCTGGTGGACATCGGCAAACAAAAGGTAGTTCTTCATTTTTAAAAAAACATGCAATAACCAGTACAATTAATAATATAATTATATAATCATTTCAACGTGCAGCTCCCCTCTGGAGAGGAGATCCCTCTCCCTCCTATCATCCTGGGCCAACTGGGTTCAGACCCAGCCAAGAAGACGGTGTGCATTTACGGTCACCTGGACGTTCAGCCTGCTCAGTTGGAGGACGGCTGGGACACGGAGCCTTTCACTCTGGTGGAGAAAGACGGTAAGAGCACGGCAGCTTCTCCTCAGCATTTTGAAACATAATATAAAAAGTCAGAGAACTGAAAATGCAGCAGCTCTAGTGTAAGACTAAACCCTAAATTTTGAATTAAACGGTTTCTGTTTTCAGTCTGTCTTAGCATTACAACATTTGCTATGATTTGCAGACATGTAATATCTTATCTGACTGATAAAAAGTTTGAGAGTGTCCTAATGATGTGATCAGATTGCAGTATTATAAAAGTGAGACCATCAAGACGTTATCAATCCGTGTTGTTTTTAAAAGCTTGACTGTTTTTCACTACTTAAGGCCTTAAATAATCTAAACCATAATGCCTGTTAAGATCAAGGCTGCTGTTTGTGTTACAGTTTCTCAAAACTAACTTCTTTTTGGGGATCTTTGTGCTTTTATCAGCCTTTGTGGGTGTAAGCATATCGTAGATGGCTGCACATAATCAAAGTCCATTTTAGTTCACTGTATTTTCTGAGTAGAGCTGCATTTTCTTATCTGGAAATGCCAGGGGTCAGGTTTAAGTGATTTTTCAGAAGCATTTTGATTGCAGTGCTGTGATATATGTGCCCATTTTGCCTTTGTTGTTGTTGTTTGTTGGCCTGTTTTACGGCTATCAACAAATTTAAACACCAGACTAAACCACAATAGCTTGAGTAAACAGAAGACGGTAATCCAATTGAAATGCTTTGAGGGTGGTGTCTGAATTCTTACTCCACCCTGCTATCCGATCAAGCCCGATTCTGCTATTTGCAGCCATTTTGGATTCTTTTATGTCATTTTATTTTTTCTTACAATGAACAATTCGTAAAAAAGTCAAGGTACGCCATCTCTATGGTGTTTTTTTTTGTCCGTACGGTGATTAGTTCAGCCAAGGGCTCAGTCACAGTTAATCACGATTGAACAGATGATTAGTTTTCTTGCACCTATTTTGTTTGAGTAGCTTTTTTTTGTACATCAACAAATTCAATCTGTTTATGTGTTTCTTCAAGTTTTTTTTTTTTTTTTTTTTGCTTAATGTTGGTTAGGAAGCACTTCATCACAGCGTAGCTTCATTTGATGTTAGCTGGGACGTGAAGAAATCTCAGGGTTTAGTTTAATCAAATCATGGTCAAAATTAATCATTTAAGTATTTCAACTAATGCTGAAACCTCTATTCTTTTGTGTGTTCTTTGGTAACAATCAGCTGACTGAAAATAACCTTCACTTCCTTTTCTCAGTCCTGCATGCTCAGCTATCTTTATCCTTAGCTTTTCTGTGTAACAAATCATCTTGTCTTATCACACATGACAGTTTTTAGGTGTGAAAAGGGTATTTAAACAAGAGTACCAGTTTTCATTTCCCTGTTGTCTACACAATGATTCAGTCAAGAACATAAAATGTGCAGCGGTCCTTATATTAACTGGTGTTAAACTACTGCATTTTCACATTTCAGGAGCAATGAAAGAAGTAAAAACTGAAAATAAAGACTGAGGTTTCTGTTTGTAGGTAAACTTTATGGAAGAGGCTCCACTGATGACAAGGGGCCAGTGCTGGCCTGGTTTAACTGCATTGAAGCCTATCAAAAGATCAAGCAGGTACAGTTTTTCCTTTGTTAGATTTGTTAGTGGTTTTTTGGGTAGGTAGGAGAATCATTATTTTAAGTTATGATCTAACAAAACGTGTGGCTTTGTTGCCCACATTTGTCCTTTTACAATCACGAACTTCTTTTGGATTTTATTCTGAATTGAGAATTTTTGTCTGATTCACTGTTGTGCATTTGGATTTTGTGGTTTTATCTTTAACAAGTTAAAAAAATGTCATTTGTTCTTGTTGTTCGACACTATATTTCACCACGACTTATTATACAAAACACCAACTGAAGAGAAGATGATGTTATATTCACAGGTTTACTTTCTCTTTCCTACTTTGTTTTCTCTGTAAAAGAAAAATATTCATGTGGCATTGTGAGTTGGGTGCAGTACTGCTGTGGCTTCAAGTTGCACCTTTAACAGGTTCTAATTATAGCGTTGTTTGAATGCCAAGGAGGGAAGGCACACAGGTTTGCGAGAAACGTTCCCCTGTACTGCGTGCAGGTATTTAAAGTTACAAAACAGATAGGAGGACATGGCTTAGTTTTATTTGACAACCATCATGTCTACACATGTTTAGGCATTCTTGTGGCTGTACATTTATTCTGACTGCAGTTTATGTTTCATGCATAAAGTTATGAAAAAAAAAAACTCTGAGTTGCTTCGTTTTAGCCGTTGCAAACCCCCCTTGTTGTGTTATTACATCCTGTCGTTCAAATGCTTTTCTTAACGTATGTATGTTGACAGTTTTTCCATTGCTGAAATGCTGCATTAGACACTTAAATCCAGCTGGATTTCTAGATTACAGGCATCAGCTTCTGTGTGCAATCCGTGCTTTTTGCTCAGTTTTTAAAGCAGTTACAAATAAATTTCAGTTTTGGCACCCCCAGTGGACAAGAGCTGTATTGTTTTGCCTGTAGGAAGACCACACTTCCCATGAGGAGCAGGGCATAGTGTTGTAAAATCCTGATTTCAGGGTCGCCTGCAGTTATATTGAACTACGTTTCGGTTTCAGTGGCTGTGTGAAAGATTAATAACAATGAGGTGCTGAGTCTAACTGTGGCGAAAAAATTGTCATAAGAAAATAAGAAACGTTTAATTTTGCTTTTGAGCCATTTTCCTGCACTGCCTGCAACTGATGTGGTGATGAGTTTAGAGCTTCAAAACAGATAAATCTAACGTTATTTTTGATAATTTCCCAGTAAGCACGTGTATAAATCCCAGCAGGAAGGTGCCGTACTCCCTGAAGATCAACCCTGCACATATATACGGTCTCTCTGGGAAATCTTTATAACGAATGGGGAAAGGGGGGAAGTGACTTATGCCATAAAGCAGTCTACACATCCCTAGCTGTTTTGTCTGGCATTGTTCCTGACAACCTCTTCAAAGTTGCTTAGCGCCGGTGAAAACGATACAGACCCCCTCAGACCATGACAGAGGTGTCATTCAGCTGGTAGCACATTGACGTATAGTAACACGAGTTATAATTGTATAAATATATATGTTTAAATAATAAATTAGAACTATTGATGATTAAAAAAAGGGTGAATTGTGATTGTTATTTATTTTTATATTCTTTTACTTTAATTTTTTTCAATTTCGGCTTTGGCGAATTTCAAGAATACAATTAAATGCAGTTACTCTGCGATGTTTAGTGATTTAAATCACACTTCTTTGGTGTCCTGAACCTGTTTTAAATTTGTTTATATATTTTTCAGAGCAGTGTTTGTTAGTTTGGGGCTGTGATTGCTGTGACAGTCAGGCAGTCACAGCTATACAGTTACCTAAGAACACCTTTAAAGAATGAATGAAAAGTGATTTAACGTCAGTTTTATCAGTATCACGTTAGTACCACGAAATATTATGAATTTAGGGCCATATAGCTTTTGATCCAAATACTGTTTAATTAAATTGTTCTGTCAGAAAGATAAGAAGATGAGTTCCAAGCTAAATGAAGTCAACTTTTTAATCCATGAAACGTTCAATTAAACCACCTTTCTATTTCCATATAAGCCAAATCATTAGACTTGTTTGGTAATTCACACACTGCCGCCTAGTGGCCATCAAGGGTAAACCCACAAATAATTATTCTTTTCTTTATTTCAAACACAATTAGTAGTTGGGCACTCCCTCTTTGTTAAAACTTCCTTATAGGTAAAATATAAATTAAAATATAGGTGATGTGAAATAACTCATAATTATACATTTATGCTTTGAGGAATCACACATCTCTTGTGTTTTAACCCACAATTTTTACTTTATTTGTCTATATACTTTTCTTTAGACTTCTTCGACCCCAGTAAATATCCTGCTGTAAAATGCCTGTATTTTATGACTACTTGTATTATTTTCTATTTTGTGAAACACAGAATCTTATGGGAAACACCTGTTAGTTGGGATGTTGATATTTACTGTAGTGGATTTTTTTTACAGATCAGAGAGAAATCAGGTCAGGGTGTTACTAGTGAAATGGAATATTTTAATATAGATTAATGACCTAACAAATAGGGTTCAATTATTACATAGGCCTATAATCCAGTTAATTTAAACAGCATATATCCCTTTATAATAAAAATCATAATTTGAACCCTGCAATTTCATTAACTCTGGTTTTATTTGTTTGATATTAAAAATGTGAAAGTGATCAACAGCCAAAAACGCATAACTGTTGCACATTAATGCAGATGTAAACCGCTATTTTATAATAGTATTTAAATATATTTGGAAAATGTCTTGTCCTCATTACCTTTAACTATGGTTGTCTTGGTTTTTTACAACCACCTGAAAGCCTTTTTTAGATAAGGATTGTCCTTGAGATTTTTGAGACGTGCTTAAATGACTTTATGGCACAGAAAATGTGCTTTCGAGGTTGTTTTATTACTTCCTTTCAGCTAAAGAATGACCAGACCGTGTGATCCTAGGACTTCATTTAACTGCTGCCTTTGACATAGATGCTGACAATATTTCAATATCTGGTGTGAAAAATGGTGGTATGCTCTCTAAGACAAATAATTTGTAGACTGTCGAGATTAAAGTGGATGTTTTTGGAAGGTGCAGATCTGCTATATGTGGCGTACAACTAATGAGAGTTCAGGAAAAGAGTTTTGCACCAACAATGGAGCACGGCGGTGGTAGTGTGATGTTCCAGAGCTGCTTCACTGCAGTGAAATCCGGATTAACTTAAAGTATCTGATATAACCAATAACTCTTCTCTCGATGTCGGATCTTTAGTTTGTGACTCTCCAAGGTAGCAAACACAGAACTTTTTGTCTTTCTCTGCTTTAGGATCTTCCCATTAACATCAAGTTCTGCTTTGAGGGGATGGAGGAATCGGGGTCCGAGGGCCTCGATGATTTGGTGTTTTCCCGAAAAGATACGTTTTTTAAAGATGTGGATTATGTCTGCATCTCTGACAACTACTGGTTGGGTAAGACCAAACCATGCATCACCTATGGCCTGAGAGGAATCTGCTACTTCTTCTTACAGGTCCGTTAGCTGATTAGATGGAGGAAAAAAATAATAATTGAGATTATGTTTCTTTCTTTAACAAATGTTACAAATTTTCCATCCGATTACAGGTGGAATGCGGTGAAAAAGACTTGCACTCTGGTGTCTTTGGTGGCTCAGTTCACGAGGCCATGACTGATCTTATTAAACTCATGGGTAAGTTAGCATTATTCTTGAACTGACTGGTTGTAGGTCTTATTCTTTTGTTTTGTTCATGGTGGCGTTCTATATTCCTTTACAGGCTGTCTGGTCGACAGGAAGGGAAAGATTTTGATTCCTGGGATATACGACAGTGTTGCTCCTTTAACAGAAGATGAGAAAAAGCTGTATGAGAAGATTGATTTTGACCTGTCTGAGTACTGCAAAGACGTGGGGGTTGGAAAGCTGCTGCATGATAGCAAGGCAAGTAAATAATTTAACATTTATTTTATTCACAGGTAATAATGCTTTCCTTTATTCTGAACCAATTTGGGTTTGTTATAATTTGTTTTTAATCTTAGGAACAAATCCTGATGCATCGTTGGAGATATCCATCTCTTTCTCTGCATGGCATTGAGGGAGCTTTTTCTGAAGCTGGAGCCAAGACTGTCATCCCCCGCAAGGTCATTGGCAAGTTCTCCATCCGCCTCGTCCCTGACATGGACCCCAAAGTTGTGGAAAAACAGGTAAATGCTAAAGCATGGTGGAAGCTTTATATTGAAAAGTTTACCACAACAACATGCGGACAAAAGGCATATGTGACCAAGGTGTATACTCTTTCTACCTACCTGATTTTATTCCATTACTCTTTTTCTCCTGCCTCATTCCCTCATACTATCTTTCCTTTTGTCTGTAATTAATTCTTTATTTATCCTACAATTATGTTTTCATTTCTCCTATCCTCTCTTCTCCTAATTTCCTTCCCAATCTTCTTTGTATTTCCATGCTTTTCTTTGTTCTTTCTTATCTAAATTTCTCTTCTTTTTCTCCATCCTTTCTTTCCTTTATGCCTGTTTCCCTTTATCCTTTTCTTTCTTTCGACCTTCCTGTTTGAACTCCTTCCTCCTATTTTCCTGTGTTACCCTTTCACCTTTCTTTTCTTTCTTTTCTTTGTTTCTACCAACCTTCCTTTTTTCTTCTTCTCTTTCTCCTTTCTTTCCTACATTTGCTACCTCTTTTTTTCTCACCAGCTTGTCTTTTTCCATCTGTTCTGAAAAACACATACAGTAACAGAGGTGTAGTTATTATAGAGTTAAGCTTTGAATCAGTAAAACTGAAAACAAAATGAATTTAGGTTCTTAAGTTCTTAAGCCTTGTTGAGATGGAAGGATCTTTCATTAGACCAATTAATCTGCAGTCTGTCATAATTTAGTTTGGGTTTTAAAGCCTGCACAATGGTTCTTTACTAACAGCTTCTGTTTATTATTATTATTATTTTTTTGTCAAGGTGGTCGACTATGTGCAGAAGAATTTTGCTGATCTGGAGAGTCCAAACAGACTAACAGTAACGATGGGCCACGGGGCCAAAGCCTGGGTGTCTGACTTCAACCACCCTCACTACATGGCTGGTCGAAAGGCCATGAAGACAGGTCTGTTTAGAGCTTTATGTTCACTCATAAACTTTAATATACAAAGTAATAAAGGTGACGACAGCTTTACCCACTGTGGTTCTTCTGTGTGTAATTTACCGTTTGGTTATGAAATATTTTACTTCTTCGTTCACATGGACTGTTATTTCTCTCACCCTGCTTAATATGCTCTAGTCTTTGGAGTGGAACCGGACCTGACCCGTGAGGGCGGCAGCATTCCAGTCACCCTGACCTTCCAGGAGGCAACAGGCCGCAACGTCATGCTCCTCCCTGTTGGATCCTCGGATGATGGAGCTCACTCCCAAAATGAAAAATTCAACAGGTTTGTTTTAGATTTCTACAAAAAAATATTTAAAGAAACATAAGACAAATAAAATGTAAGACAAATATCAAGAAGAAAAAGCTTAAAAATTTAGAAAGACTTATGCTTTTTCCATTTTGCAGAAATTGATCAATTTCTTTGTTCTTTTTAATTTTTTTTCTACATTTTTAGATCAAACTACATCCAAGGAATCAAGATGCTCGGTGCCTACTTCCATGAAGTTTCACAGCTGGAATAAACTGTTCATGTCTTAAAGAAAACATCCGTGCTCAATCTCAGAACAGCAGTCTTTTAGTGCCGTTTTTACTTTCCAAATAAAAAGGCTTTCTGTAGACTTCTGACAATAAACAGTTTCCTATCTTTCCTACTCTGTGTTCTCAAGTTTATATAAAAGCCAAAGGCTGAATAGTTTAGGTGTATTTAATGCAGCAAAGAGCAGCTTAGCTCACCTAACTGGATTTTTAAAAACTTTATTTTAAATGTTTTTGCAAAATAAGGTAAAATAGGATCATTTCGTGAAAAAGCAGACCACTAAAAACAAAAGTCAAGAGCATTTAGAGAACTTTATGGATATATAAAGTATAAAACGTTAAAATTAAAAAGGGTATTACAGTAATTCACATTTGGTTCTAAATCTAGGTAGACAATTTCTTCCAATATTTGTTGTATTTTCTATACAGTGAGTCTTGATGAAAATGTCAATGGTCCTTTGTGTGAATTTCTTTAATTACTTCCTTCCAGTCCTTAAGTGATGGCAGATTTTTGATGATATCTCCGGATAATAGCTAGTGATATTATCTAGAGATGATAGTAATATTAACATTGCTAGTAATATTAACAATAGTAATCGAACAGATGCCTCTGGTTAAATCACAAAGATGGACCTCAATGAAATCACAGGTTCCATTATAATCTTGATTTCACCTCCGACCAATAGGGGGCGATCTTGTTACATTCCCTGAACAAAGTCTAATGTCCTGAGGGGTCTGTGATACATTTCCACAGGTCCACCAAACTTTAGCCTTTTCTGATTAAATACATTGTTTACTCTTAATGTAAAGGATGACAAAGAAACCCATCATGTTCTTCCACACAAGTTCCCTCCACATGCCTGATCTTGAAGTGTGGATCACATGGTTACACTTCCAACTAAATATCTCTGATTATTATTTTGGCTTTTATATGTACTATATTGACTTGCCTCATTACTTGTAAACATGAGTATGGTTTTGACATTGGTTTTGTTGCTTGTCTTCCTTTTGAAGGTTCTTAACTAGACCTGTCTCGTCCTCTTTATCTCATATAACAATATCTTAGCTGGAGGTTTCTGGAAATAAAAGTCAAATTATTCAAAACTGTACTTTTCTTAAAGTTGTTTAAACTTTTTTTTAACCTATTATTGTCTATAATCTTCCAATACCCTGTTACACCTGTCTGCAGCCAGTGTACAAATCCCTTATTCATACCTGCAGGGAGGCAGTCTGCACTGTAATATAGCTTATGTTGCATATGGCAGTATATGGATGTATATAATAAAACCTATTTATTATTTTATTTCTGTGCACATTTATGCTAAATTATGACAATATACCCTACAGATCTGTAAAAAATTAAGCAAGATAGTTTGGACAGGTGGATCCTATCTAAAAGATCTATAATAAGGAATTGTACCATACCAATGTGCCTGATTGTTTTAGCTATTATTTATTAAAAAATAGTTTAACCTAATTTTGTAAGGGTCGATCAACAACAAAAAAAAATTCAAATATTGTTTAAATGATTCTGATGGGTGTCTTATACTCCAAAGACTAGATCTTATTAATCACAATAAAAGTTTCCTTTTTATTTTTTTATTTTAATTCTCCGAATGTTCTGAATTCTAAGTAATATGCACAATGTTGTGTACATTAATTCCAACCTTGTTTGAAAACTAATTCTTACACTCATCTGTGGGAAAAGTTAAGGTTTAATAAAATCGGAGGATTAAGGACAAACCTGGCAACACAAGCGCGGGAAAAATCCTAAACAACAAACATCACTTCCGCTTTCACCAAAACGGCTTGTCAGGTTCCAAAGAGATTTAATAAACATAGTTGTTACCTGTGGGAATATATTATGAATTAAATTCGATCACAGGTAGTGTGTCATTCTCATTAAAAAGTTATTCGTGTGTAACTTATTTTTTAAAAAAAAGATGAGAGCAGGAACATCGCGCCGGTTCTAACTTTAGAACCTTTAAACGGACCATGTCGGTGAAATGACTTTCTGGATCTGTCTGTGGTCGGCATGGATCGTTACAACGAGGTGAAACTGCTGCTGAAAAGCTGGGAGCAGGAGTTTCTTCAGCAGCACCAGAGGAAACCTACTAAGGTGATTGTAAACAAACACAACCGCATAAGAAGTCAACCCTCAGCGTGTTTTCGTTCTCTACTATCAACGTTTTTTTTCTGAATAAGTTTGCTTTTCTTTCATTTTTTTGTTAAAAGTTGTGTATATTTTTAACATTTTTTAGGAGGACATCGATCAGGCTCCAGAGGAAACCAGGGGTTGGTGTGACACACAACGTTGCAGCATGAAAATATGTTTCTTTATCCTGATGCACATAATAAAAGCTCCCCCCTCCCTTTATTTACAGGGCTGTATAAGGAGTATAGGAGTTTAAAACAAGTTAAAGGAAATACCAGCAATGATGCATCCAGTGACCAAAGACGAGCTGCAGCCACGGCAGAAATCAATACAACCACTAAGGTGCTTTAGAAAGCATGTTAATGTAATTGTAAATGCAATTTAACTGCTTGGGAAAAATCCTACTGTTTGAAAAATGAAGATTAATTTAGCTACGAAATTCAAAGTATGATGTTTTATTTATTAAATTCATACTATAGACCAACTGAAATCAATCTATGGTTACACATGATTATAACAAAAGCGTGCCCACAGCATAATGCTTCCACCACCATGTTTTTCTATGTAGGTAGTGTTGAGGATTAGATTTCCACTAAAATAATTTTCTGCATTTAGGCCAAAAACCTCAGTTTTGCTCTCATGCCAAAGTCCCCTTCATCTTGCATGCTGTGTTCTTTGCATTGATCACTGGATAATCTTAATCAGTTTGAGCTTATAATTTTTCTGTCCTTGTTTTAATCCAGGAATCAGACTGTTGGGGAGCCCACCTGAATCGCAAGGCGATGTCGATGTCTGCTCCAAGACTGTCGTCCCGGGAGAGGGACAATCTTATGACTTCATCGCAGTATTATGGTTTGAAGCTTAAAAACAACCTGGCTGCACTCAGTAAGGTGGGAAACACAACAAACGCTAATGCTGGTTTAAATAACAAAAAAGAAAATCTATTATTCATGTGCTTATTTTCTCTCATGTCTGTAGGAGAAACCAGTTTCTCTGAAGAAACCCCACCGCACTGGTCGAGTTCCTCTGAATTCTTTGAAAGATGATCAAGAACCACAGAATAACAACCTATCTACTGTTGCTGCCTCAGCTGAAGATCAGGAAGAGGAGCTTTTTATGCCAAGGTTTTTAACGCACAACTGTAAACAGTTTAACTTTAACTACCCTCCCTCAAAAGGTTTTTATATTAAGACGCAGCCACTGTTAAGATATCTGCGATAAGTTAACTTTATTTAGATTTTTCTAACTGTAAGCATATCCATAGATAAACATCTGATATTTCATACCTTAATTGTATATTTAAACCTTTTTTTTTTTGCTGTTTATTTCATCTAGAAAGATGAAGCCATTCTTGGGGTCAGCAGCTTCTAAAAGCCTCCATGCAGCGGAGCCTGAAGACCACTTTAAATCTGAAACTGTACAAGAAGATGCTGTTAAAAGCTGCACTGACAGTAATTCTATTAGTTACCATCGTAGCACCAGTACTGGTTCTCAGTTTCAGGGTGTTAAAACTTCTTTTCCAGACAGATCCTCCTCTCTGTTATCATCTTTATCCCCTCAATGCCTCATCGAAAGCACAGGAAAGGAAAATAAAGCTACAGGAGACGAAGGAGAGGATCCAAACTCGGGAAGTCCAACTAGAAAGGTTGACCCTGGAGTTCCAGTTGGTCTTAAACGGAGCCCACCTTTTCTTGCCCGAGGCAGTCTAGTTAAACGGCCCTCTCTTGTTAACAGACTGAGTTTCTTGGATAGAAGTTGGTTGGAGAGGTGTCAGGTGTTTGGAGAAATGGAAGCTGAGGAGATCCCTGGAGGAGGAAACCAAGAAATAAGAGTGAAGGACATTCAGCAAGAAAAAACTGAAGATTTTAAAGGTGAACAGAGACAATCTGTGGACTTGGGAGAAGAAGAAAAGTCAGCTAATTCTAAGAGGGATAAAACGGTCGCTGCAACAAACTGTGCTTTACAAGATAGTGGAAAAAGAAACGGAGAAGGAACTGGCAACATGGAGGGGGGACAGGCGCCGCTCCTCCCACAAGACCATAACAATAAGGATGGTCTGAAACAAGAGGGTGCAAAGAAGAGGGGGCGAAAGAGGCCGAGGGAGGGGGAGGATGTGGTCGGATCTGTCACAGAAGTAGATGGAGCCAAAAAGAGGCGAAGGAATAACAAAAAGAACGAGGAGAGCTCAGCTTTAAGTCCCGATTCAGGCGACGGAAGAGAAGGGAAGAAAAAGAAAACGAAACGGAAAGATATCGCAGAGAAGAAGGAGAAGGAGGAAACACAGAGAGCAAAGAAGGTACAAAATGATTTCATTTATACCCCCCCCCCCTTTTTTTTTTAACTCTTAATAATTTAATCTGTTTAATCTCCTCTAAGGCTCCTCAGGAAAACCTTTTAGGGGAAATTCAGGAGGAATTTAGAACTAATCGTGTCTTTAGGACACAGCCGGTCAAAGCCAGGTGAGTTCACAGACTACCAGGAGTCTCACAAAAGTATTCACACCCTTTAAGCTTTTAGTGTTCTTCCGCCTTACTTCCCTGGATTCTATTTGGATTCTGTATAACAGATCAAAAACAAACAAGGAAAACACTATTAATTGGGAGAAAAAAAAGGGCGTTCTGAAAAGTTTGGCATGAATGAAATATTTTTAGATTCTTTGCAAAACAGCTTAACTCCGATTAGTTGGAGAGTGTGTGTCTAACCCAGGTTCTCCTGGAGCACGGTGTTGATTATGTGAGGGTTTTGGCAATAGAATATATAAATTACACATTTGGTAAATGTTTTTTTTTATCACTGAAAAATAATTTCATGTTCTTAGACTGTAAGCTGCATTATATATTTTTTTAAGAATACCATCAAGTACAGAATTTATTTGTTTCATTTGCTGTAGAGTCTAAATAGAAATGTTTTAATTAATGTGTATATTTCTAAAATCAATAATCTTTTTTGTACCTGTAGATGCTTTAATTTTGTAGCTGCAAAGGTAAAAAAAAAACCTACTCTTTGAATTTAGATGCTTTCTGCCCCCTGGTTTAAATAAGTCATGAAAGTTTGCTGTATGTTTGGACTGAATGACAATAATTAATCTTCTATTATGGTTACGTTTCTGATGCGCACAACTATTTAAAGAATATCTGAATCAGATTTTATGTGGGGGTGTCAGAGTAAAGGGTGAACAGAGACACATGACGAATTTTTTAAGATTCTTTGACCAAAAAAACAAAACAAAAATTAGACTTTTGGTTTCACTTCTCTGTCATTTATCCATTTGAGTAGATCGGTCACACTAGGGCTGAAAAAATAAATGGATTAATTGATTATTGAAATAATCAAATAACTAATTTAGTAATCGATTTATTGTTAACTGGAAACTCTAAAACCTGCCTCTAGCTGACAGAGTAGAACAGTACTTTTAACAATGTTGTTAAAGGAAATTATATAAACATTTTTGCATTTAAAATAAAAACAACTTTTTTGTCTGTAGTTTCACCTGATTTCAATTCTGTAATAAATCTTCTATAAGGAACCTTTTGCTATCAAATTATTAATTCAAAAAATGATCACTAGTGGCAGCCCCAAATCAAACAAATACATCAAAATAAAATCCTTTAAGTCTGTGGTTTTAATGAGACAAAATCCCAACAACTTAATGTGGTGTGAGTACTTCTTTTTTTATTTTTATTTTTTCCAATGATCATTTGACCTCTGCCTCCAACTTTCTTTGATGTTTGATATTTTAACAGAGGAACAAAAGGTGCAGATGGAAACTTTGTGAAGATAAACCTAAAGACAAAGTCTCATGTGAAAGGATTTGCTTTACGGGGTGTTGCTTTGCGCAAACAGGTAGGATTTCTCTGTAACTGCATTTGTTGTCATGTGCATTAATGAATATTATTACAAGCTGATACATCTTATGGTTAATAGCTGATGGGAGGTGGGGGATTGATTTATTGATTGTGATGAATCTGCAGTAAGTAAGAAAAAGTTCACAACAATAAAAAATGGCAAACACTGATCCTAGGAAATGTGCGGCTTTCTAGGATGACCTAAAAGTGCGAACAATGTGGATATATGATTATGCAAAACAAACAAAGCACTATTTAGAAGTAAAACTTG
>JAUZNJ010069973.1:0-25877 GCA_034780135.1 Jordanella pulchra
CATCCATCCATCCATCCATCCATCCATCCATCCATCCATCCATCCGTCCATCCATCCATCCGTCCATCCATCCATCCGTCCATCTGTCCATCCATCCATCCATCCATCCATCCATCCATCCATCCATCCATCCAGTGTAGGGGACTGGAGAGGTGGGAAACCCTCTGCCATGCAGTGTTAAATCCCCCTACAGTGATACAAATTGACATTTTCATGTAAAATTGATAAATTTGTTAATAATAGTAAGCAGTTGTGAAGACCACTATATGTTTTAGAAAGGAAACAGCTTATTACAATGTCAACAGACAGTGACAGGATTTTGAAGTTTGTCGGTTTACTTATTAAAAAAACATTAAGAGTAAATTTATTATGCAAATTGGAACATTTTTAGAGCGATTTTGGTAATGATAACTTTTTATCACTCACACTTGTACAGAACTGAGATGATTTTTGCAAGTTCAACTATTTTTTTGTACCCGAAGGGAAACTTAATTTGCTAACAGCTCCTCAGGAAGGAACAGCACAGCATTAAGAAACCCACTCACATCATTCATCACACAGTTCCTGAAACTATATGTGGGTTTACATTAAAAACAAAGATACATGTTTGGACAGGGAAATATGCAGTTTTTGATTTTAAATGAAGTTTAGTGGGAATTTAATTGATTGAAGTGTAATTTGATACATGTTTTTATTTGTTTATAATTATTAAGATGCAGCTATGAAGTGACAGTCAAAAGGAAGTGAATCTGCAGAATAAAAAGGCATCGTCCCATTTTTATCCAAGCACAGTTGCACTGATTACTGTGGATGTCCGCACTGTGGGTCTGGCTGCCTGAGCATTTCTTTTTTTTCACAGCAGCGGTTTGGTTATTTCCAGAAACCACTAAGGTTGTTTGCTCCATTGGGTCAGCACCCACAGAGATCAGCAATTTACAAAGACAGACTTGGAAATTTTATATTCTTTATGTGCTTTTTCTGCTGACTTAACGCTACATATTTTTCCTACAGTGCACTTTACTCCTGAAGATGACAGCAGTGAGGGGCTGTGGAGCTTATTTGCAGGTATTGTCTTAATTTCTAGGTCTTTTTTTTTCCATACCTTTAGTCATTAATTACTGATGCAACACCTTTGTCTCTGAATTAGACGTATATATGTGCGCTGTGTTGATCTGCTCACTGGGCCTGCTGTCCATCTTCTTGTTCTCCCTCGTCTTAACGGGCCAGTATTTCCACAGGCGACACAGGCTCAAAGGTTTACCCAAGCTTTTTTTTTCTTTACATCACCTTAAATGTGAAATTTAACTGTCACCTGTACTTGTTGCCATGATTATTAACTGAGGACCATTTTTCTTCTGGTTTCTCCACAGCCAGTTATCTTTTCGTCAAGTGTCCAGAAAGCAGGTACAACACTGCTTATTAAACTATTTAGAAAATAATTAAGTAACAGTGGTAAACGAAAATAAAATGTAAAAACATACATTTGAAAATACATTTTAAACCTCACCTAAGATACTTTAGAAAAAACATGCTTCACAAATTGTGAGGAAGACATCATTATAGCTCTGCTAAATATGTTTTATAATGAAGAGTCTAATTTTCTAAGGTTAAAAAACTTATTTTCTTTCTTACTTTATATACATTAGAAAATTTTCTTTATTTGTAAGTTTTCCCAAAAATAGCACCAGGAAATGTGAGCTCTGGGTTTTACAGACTAATTTTACCAGAACTATTCCATGACATCAGAAAGACATGTAACTTTAATGCAGTTGCTAAATAAATTGATGACATTTTTCCTTTTTTTAGAATATCCTCACAAAATCTGCATTGAGGGAACTAAAATGTATCCAGCAGGTCAAACATATTGTGTTCATGGTACTTAAAATATAATATCCTGCTAAAATTTGCAGCCAAACAGTCCTTTGAAATCACGTACTATGAAACAGTGGGGTAAAATAGTGTTTAGTAAAAGTTCTTCTACTGAGAAAAATGAGTGAGGTTTGTTATTTTAATCATCAGTACACTTCAACTGCTAGAGACAAAAAAGAAATCCAAGAAATCAAATTGTTAGATTTTTCAGGAATTTATTTATAATTTATGGAAAATAAATATTAGTCAATGACAAAGTTTCAGCTCAATATTTTGTAGCCTAACCTTAGTTTGCAGTAGCAGAGGTCAAACGTTTCCTCTTAATCTTCACAAAGTTTGCTCACACTCTGGTTGCTGTTTTAACCCATTCCTCCATGCTGATCTCCTCTAGAGCTGGGATGTGGCTTTTATCTGCCTCCACTAATTTTCTATGGGGTTGAGGTCTGGTGACTGGCTAGACCACTCCAGGATGTTGAAATGCTTTTTACAGAGCCATTCCTTGATTGTCCGAGAGATGTGTTTGTTGGAAGACCCAGTCATGTTCCATCGTCACTGCTCTCACTAGTGGAAGGAGGTTTAGCTTAAAATTTCCCAATATGGCTCAGTAAATGTTTGTCTTAACACAGATCCATCAGCCCGTCCCCTTTGCAGAAAAACAGTCCTAAAGCATAATGTTTCCACCACCATGCCTTACAGTAGGTATGGTTTTCTTGGGACAAAACTCAGTATTTCTTATCCTCCAAAAATCACTGGTTGAGTTTGTACCAAAAAGTTCTATCTTGGTTCCTTCTGAGCACGTGATATTCTCCCAGTCCTCTTCTAGATCATCCATATAATCTCTGGCAAACTTTAGACAGACCTTGACATGTACTGGATTGAGCAGGAGTACACGTCCATCACTGCAGACTTGGAGTCTCTCTCATCATAGTGTGTTACTGAGGGAAGCCTTTGATACTTTAGCTCCAGATCTCTGCAGGTCATTGGTCAGGTTCCTCTGTGTAGTTCTGGGATTTTGGCTCTTTTTCATGATCATGTGGACCCCATGGAATGACATTTTGTATGTCTTCCATTTTCTTACAATTTTACTGTTTATTTCCTCACATCATCCTGCCTGCTTATTGTAGTTGCACTATTTTCAGCCAAGTGCAGGTCTTCAGTTTTCTTCCTGGTGTCTTTCAACAGGACTCTGGTTTTGGTTGGGTGTGGACAGGTGACCTTTATAATGGTAACAAGTTCAAATAGGGGCAAGTAATAATTACTATCAGTACCAATAATACAGGTACTGAGTGGAGAACAGAAGAGCTTCTTAAAGAAGAAATTACAGGTCTGTGAGGGTCAGACATCTTTCTTGTTTGTGGATGACTAAGTACCATTTTTAACTTGAACAATCAATGACAAAATAATTTGGCTCTATCCATCTTTTTCTGGCTCTGTATCCATAGAGCTTTGTTTTCAAAGGCAAAATAAAAAAGCAATCATTTTAACTATTCACACCTCACTGTCACACCTATGCATTGTTACTATATTATCTCCCCTCCCTTCTATAGGAAGGATAGATAGAAAACTTTAAACTAATCTGACTCCATAATCTGGTTGAATAGTGTCTGTAAAGTGTCTTAAGATAACAGATGTTGTGAATTGGTGCTATATAAATAAATTGATTTGAAACTCAAATGTAATTTCATGATACATGAAGAAATTATTTTCTTCATGTAATTAATTTCAATGCTCATAATTGATTGTTTATAAGATGAAACCCTTAAGCTTAAGTTGGTAATTAACAGTGTAGATCTGTGTGTATCTTTTTAAATAAAATGAGAAACCAAAACATAATTTATAACAGGAGAATTCCTGGTAATCTTTGTTTGATTCATGCGCTCTTCCCAGTTCTGGAGAGACTGTTACCAGCTCCAGCAGTTGCTCCAGTTCTCCACCAAGAACACAAAGAAAAGAGACAAGACAGCAGGTTGACAAAGGACCAGCAGTGACCCCACCTAGACTACCTGAGGAGCCACTGTTTCAGCCACCAGTCAGAGGTATGAGGCTCTAATTCCTAGAAATGATCCCTATGCTTTCTGCATTCAGCCTCTTTGACCTGCAAATGCAGTCGAAATGCTTCGATATCAATGTGGACAACAGCAACGGATGTTAAATGTAAACCTTTGCAGACTTGAATAAATATTCTCACAACTACTGTTACCCCATTGCAAAACGCAGTTAGGTTCAGTTTGTCCTGCTTTCTTTCTAAAGGATAAGTTTCATGTCACATTCCTAACACAGCTGGAGGCATTATAAAGTCTCAAAGGGCAGCAAGAGGTCAAAGCGAACAACAGGGATACCTGATGACTGAGAGCAGAAGTTAAATCTAAGCTGACAGACTAAAAGATCAAATTATGCCTTTTTTCAGCTCTAAACATCTCACTTCAGTTTAACTCTGACTTCCATCACACATCAGCATTTGTGGATTCAAATCTCCAGGCTGTTGTTTTCACTAAATTAAGTTCCTCACATCTTTCTTGCAGCGCCTGTTGCAGCAAAGAGGCCTCAGAAGCCCAGAAGGTTGAAGACTCAGCCGAGGAGATCTGCCACTGTAAGTGCTCCGTCTACTAGATGCTTTTAACCAGCACCTACCATAAAAGTTGAGGAGTGCCTCATTACGCATGTTTTTACTTGTATTTTGTTCTTCAGGAGCAGAGTTGTTATTGAAATACATACAAGGGGGAATATGTTTGACGACTGCATGATTGTCTAGCAGAGTTTATTGCCATCTCTTCATTCAGTTATGAGCTTGATAATTCTATTTAGTTTTATTGCTTCAGAAACTCAATTATTTACTTAGAGGGGTTCATCAGTTTTATATCTACAATAAAAGCCTCAAACGAGTATATACAGGGGTGAACCAACTTGAACCAAGAACCACCACTGTTTCTGCTTGTGTTGTCCTTCAGATGTTGTTTTGAAAAGTAGAATTGGAGTTGTAAGCATTTTGTTCCCATGGACATATGGATTAGATTAGTGCAATTAGGCAGATCTAAGGATGCTGAGTAGGACGCCTTTGGCAGCAAATGTTTTTCAAGTCAACTGAATGTCCCAAAAGCTCCTGCAAATACAGTGAACACATCGTTTCTGTAGCTGAGGAGATATTTTGCAGGAAATGCTGAACAGACTGGTCCTTATTTGTGGTATCTGCCAGTTAAATTCCTGTCCCGTTTTTCCTTTCCTCCTCAAAGTCTCGAGTATCACAAGAAGACAGCCTGACGTATGCAGAACTGGAGTTGGTCCGACCGAGGCAGGAGCCACCAGCCTCCTCTGGCCCTGATGCCACACCCTCTAGCCCTGACACTGTGTACGCTCAGATCCTCTTCCAGGAAGAAAAGCTATAGAGCTGGCAGCCAAGTTCCTCCTGGTGAAGGCAAAGGTCCAGTTTTCCACACAAAACTGAACTAAGCAGCATCTAAAGGAAGATATTTATGAACTATGAGTATGATATTTAGCTTTTTTGATGAAAGGTGCCACATTTGTGGGTAATTGAAGGTTTATTTCAGGTCTTTCTTTATTTGGTGGTCCTATGCTTTTTTATAGAATTGCTGGTCTGTGAGTCTTTATTTTTATAGCCCTGATCTTACTGTTAACTCCGATGTATAAACCTCTGAGATTGTGCTGGAATAAACTATTGTCCATGAGTTTTTTATGGCAGCATCTTGTCACTTTAACAATCAGCTTTTGAAGCAAATTCATTATTACTGTATTAAAATTCAGTATTAATAAAACTGCTGTGGTCGGAAGTCTTTCATTTGTAGAAGTATAGATTTCAATATTAAAAAAAAAATAAAGGAGCCAAAGTTAAACTTCAATCATAGTTTAGTGCATCTGCAATGCCTTTTTATAGTGAGACAGATAAGCTGCATTAGATAAAACTCCAGCATCCTCGTCCTAAATAACTTCACCTAAAGTGAATAGTTTTGATGGAAAGTTCTACTGCAGGACCCGTACCTGAGATGCTACAAATCTGCCTGTTTTCTGAAGACGTTGAAGGATCTATAATGGGCTTAAGCCACAGCGAAACTTTACAGCACAGCGATTTATTTTCGCAGCTCATTATGTGGCGTGAGATGCAGTTTTGATGCAACTGGTTTTTAGTTCTGGTTAAATTTCATCTTTATTTTGCCTGTTTTTGACTTTCACACACTTAATGACTTTCCACTGTGAGACCGGGGCTCTATGAACAAATTAATGCTACACTTATAAAGAGATGGAGCTTAATATGCCACTACAACAGCAGTGTATTGAACATGGACTCATAGTGAGGCGGGATAATCCTTGCAGCCGGTTTTTCAGAAAGACAATTACTAAAAGACCAGGAATTGAGACGAATGAGGGCGATGAATCTAAATAAGAAACGACCACAGAAGAAACATGCATGCTTGCTGCCCTTTTTGTCAACAAAAAGCCCACAGAGGAAAATCCCTACCCCATGTTGTTCAGCTGCAGCTGACCACTAGAGGCAAAAAAAGGAAATTAATGGAGTCTTTAAAAGCAGACGTAGTAAAATTTATTTTTTCTTCAGAAGTATCAAGAAGCGTAATGTTCTTTTATAATAGTAAAAAACCCATCAATGCATGACAACCCAAGCTTAGTTTCTTTGAATTATCTGTCTAGATTAGAAAATGGTCATTTAAGATAAAAAAAAAATCTACAATGAATGCACTCTGATCAATACTGAATTAACTTAGGACCTAAAACTAGTGACATGACGTGTTAAGATGGGGCAGTGGTAAATACTGTATAGCTTTTAAGGTGTAAAGGTACAAATAAATGTCATGAGTATAAAAGAACAAATTCATACAGAAGAAATGCTTTCATCACATTGTGTGTTTTCACCACATGTTTTTTTCCATATAAAACTTATATTTAAAATCCATATTCTAGATTCTGCAAACATTACTTCATAAACCTCCAAACTGCTGTTTGCCTTGGTTGTTCATTTACATAGAAGCCAATGATTATTTACACTCAAGCTGATGGCTTTTTACTTAACCAATGGAGGTCAAAGATGATACAATAACATTTCTGTGTGAAACCTATTGAGAATGGTCATGTGACGATTCGATTATGTCCTTAGTACTGTAACTAAATGGAAAAAAAAAAGTTGCATAAAAAAAAAAAAAAAAACATCATACAGTTCATTTAAATTTTTACAAATATTTTTGCTCTCTATACAGCAGTACATTTAAACCGCACCTTTTTGTGTAACCTTTATTTTTTGAATGTCCTCTTTCCTGACCAAGTCATTATCAGATTACCACCTCCTACCTTCATTTTCTGTAATGACTTCTTTGTAAAAAAACTAGTTGACAAAAATATAATTAAATGTTCAAGAAATAGCATTTACATACGACATTATGACTTTTTTGGGAGATTGGAGTTATTTTAACAAGGTAGAAGCCAAATTTGGTCTTAGATACTCTTAATACACAATACTTTGATTATTAGCAAATGTTTCATGGCAATTCTTGGAGTTATTCATATGTGTGATATTGCAAGTGATAACATTTAGACCCAAATTGTTAATATACATGTTGAGACATCACTTAAAGAGTTGGAAATGAATGCAACTACTAGGTTACTCTGAAAAAAAAGAGAGAAATAATCAATCTAGCTACCTTTTTATCAGGGAAATAAGAACCTTTAGCAAATACATTCAAAAAAGAAAGAAAGAAAAATCATCCTCTTTAAAAGTAATTAATCAGTTCATTATATTCTTTAGGTGGATCTGACATTTTAAATCCAGAATATACATAATACAAAGAAGGTGAAGGGTGTGGGCTAGTCTGTGAAGGTCAGTGTGAAAAATGGGATGAAGGTGGATGTGTCTGCAGAAAGAGAATGATGCACATCCACACCACTCCTCTAGCAAGTGGGAGAGAGACCATCATCCCCCACAGTTCATATTCACTGACTGGGATGAACCCACTAATGACTACATTTATTCAAATTAGACTAATTGTAATCATGGTTAATAATTAGCTTTACAGTGCATTATAATTGGGTTAGGCTACAAGATGGTTCTGCCTAGGTGCAATAATTTATTTGATTTAATTATTCTGAGGAACTCAATGGTTTGACATCTCATATCATAAAACCAGTCGTGTAGAGAGAATGGAGATGGCTGTTGTCTTTAGAGAAGGTCATCGCTCGCTCTCTGGGAAAATTATGAGGATTATTTTCTACTCTATTAAACCACTCCACTTAGCACAATTAGCCACACATACAAAGGTTAAAGAGAGGGACCCCGTCCTCTGTGATAAAGAGCGCTTCATTTAGTTGAGAGTCACAACAACAGAAATAACACAAGCAAGACTCTGGACTCTATAATAGTTAGTTGATTATTAAATGTACAGTGATTAGCAATCATCAAGAATCTATAAGTGCTACACCAATGGTTTTGCATAAGGAAGATGTTCTCCTTTTGGAGCAACCTTTTCAGAGCCTCCTGTTTTAGAGATCTGCTGCCCCCTCCCAGAATTCCTGAAAGAAAACTGTAAAGATGACTTTTAAGGTTTTCTTTTGTTCTCTTATTAAGGCAGTTTCTCTAGAGTTACCATGTGCAGACCATGCATTGCATGGGTCATGCAATGTTGCGAGAGAGGTTTACAGCTGGGAAAACATTTTATAACCTAACCTCGTTTTAAACTTTCCTCACAACCTATCACTGACTCATCTGTTGTGTTACATTAAGTGTGAACTTTCATGCAGTCTTCTGTAAATGGGTGAGATGGAAGGAGGACTTAGTGGTTGGTCCCACAGGGATAGATCTAAAGAGACATATTTGTCTTCAGGAAACCAGAAACATGCAAAGAATCTGTAACAAGTATAAAACACGCCCCAACAAGACACAAACACATTTTACCTCCCCCACCCACCACCACCACCACCACCACACACACATCCTGACCTCTTCACCAAGAATTATGATCTTAGGAAGCAGTTAAATTCTCCTAAGTACAAAATTACCAAGCAAAGTAAAAACACATTGTGAAAAATATCTGATAAACATCCTGAACTCCGTACACCACAAACACTCCTTGAAGCAAACATCTAAATGATGTTGAATGATAACTTGCATCATCTGTTAGTATCCTGAAAAGTTACCTATTATTTCATAATATAGAACTTAATATCAGTTATTATTCACTGGAAAACTTATTCAACATCCGTTTTGTTTCCACAAAGTCTTCACCAAGTTTGTTCTTAACTTAAACTATCATCTGCTTTCAGTACCAATAGCTTTTTTTAAATTTTTTTAAGAGTACTTTATTTGAGCTGAACTTTTCCAGTATCCATCAGGTTTCAATTTAACAAAAGCCCGACTTGAATATTCCTGATTTTTATCTATTGGACGCACAAGAAATGTTTTCAAAGGATAGTGCTTCATTATTTTATTTATGTTCACTGACACACATTATTTACACAGAGAAGAGCAGAATTAAATATGCTTAATGATGGGAAACATTGTTTTATGTGTAACTTGATTCCATTGTAACTAGAGTATCTCCTGAGATTGTTGATGAGTTCTTCTGTTGGTCTATTTCCTCATGGGAAAACAGAAATATGGGCTGCAGCCGCCAATCATTCACAGGTCCATGTGAAAACTCTGCCCCAAGAATCTCCAGCCAGCAGGGTCGCATGAGTCCTGCACAGAAGAAATTAGAGGATGTTCTGAAGCATTCTGGTGTTCCCTTCAAACAGCATGAAGTACATCTGACGGGATTCTGGTAAAAAAACTGAATTTACATTCAATAAACATTAAATTACTCATAACAAACCAATCAAGACTTCCATATATGTTAAAACTGACTGAATCAGATGTCTTTGGCTTTTCACCTGATTTAGTTAACAGTGAGCTTCAATAAATATAAACCTTTGTTTGTTTGGTTTAAAAAAAATGTGTTCAACTTTTAAAATGGCCACATAGAGGTAATTCCAAAAGCATGAAACACCGTTTGTGAAATAAATTAAAATTATTTCCTGCAATATCTGTTTCTAGAAATTTTGGCAACACTAATAGAGCAAACTCAAAGTATTTAGATTTTAGGTTCAACTTTACGTTTTGATCTCCTTCTAAATAATTCAGTACAAAACATTTATCTAGATGGTGTTTTAATCGCAGAGAAACATGAAACAACATAATGCTGAAGTTGTTTTCTGATTTCTCAGCGTGGTGAAGGGCTATTTCACAGCTTTTATGGCATCTGCGAAAAAATGTATGTTGCTGATTAGATGCAGATGTCTTATATTATATTAGGTTCTGCTGTTTTTATAGACTCCTTTCTTTAACTTTAAATCTGTGGCTTCATTATGTCTCCAGTTTTCCCTCATTATGGATAATTACTGTTTGAATTACGTGAAAAACGTTTTTGTGTTTTAAAAGCAACAATTGAACGACTTACTTTAGTTTATTTGTAAAAAGTCTAAAAGCCCTTTTCCAGGCTTTTCAAACCTTTTCATAAAAACACAATTTATCCACATTTAGACACTAAACGTTCTTGAATCAAAACTGTACATAGTTTCAGTTTGCCATTACATCACTGGGGAAATACCTTCCACCTAAAGTCAGGATTCTGACAAACGAGCAAAAGTGAAATAATGCTGATATTAGCAGGTTTATTTCAGAGATGCATGTAAACTATTCTCTGTGTGAATTTTGAATGTTTCATGTGCACAGATTCGATACCATGAGCGCCCCAATAGATTACAAGGATGAGTGCATACTTTTCTCTGGGGGCTTCAAGGAGCTTGTTTTCCACGTACCTGTAGATTATCTTCTACTTGTGTGTGGATATGTTTCTTTTTTCTTTGCTTTTTCAACTTTTGTCATTTTGGAGAGTGGAACCAACCAGAGACAAAAGCTCCCTGTGATTGGCTACTTTTCAGGAAATCCCACCTCTTGAGACAGAAAAGTTTTCTTCCTAAATGCCGTCAGTAACGTTAGCTTCAAAGCATTTTCCAGCTAATCGCTTTATTACAAGTATTTATTATAGGTTTGACCCTTTTGGCTGAATCCTAATTCATTAGCAACAGGAATATATGTAGAAAGATATTAAAAAGAGTCAAGATTTCTATTTGTAAACGTAAACATTTAAAAATTATTTTACAATGCGTGCATCAAATAAATAAAATATATTTATTCTTGTAGTTAGGATAAAATATATTATGATCAAAAATAAATTATACGTCATGGTCGTCATGAATTTTATCTCTGGTTTTACTCCTCAAAATGATTTTTGCTCCCTTAAAAAGGTTTTGGACCCTTTTTTACCAACTGTTTGATTCAAAGATCAATCAAGATTTTAGGTGTTATATATACAAAATCTGAATGTAAGGGGTGGCGGCCCTTATCCTATTAGTTTGTCCCAGGCCCAAGATGAAGGCCTGAAGTCAACATACAGCTAATGCCAGTGAAAAAATGCAATTTCTTTTCAAAAACAAATGGTGCTCCTTTAACCTTGGTTTTCATATTTTGAGAAGCACCATCTCATTCATAATCAAAAAAAAAAACTTCTCAGTTAAATTAAAAATATTTTAAAACTAAATCTGTAAGGAGCAATTAGCCGCAGCAAAAAACATGATTTCCACTGCTGCTCTGTACCTGGACATGGCCAGAGCAGTGATGGGGGGGCTGTCGTTGGCGCGGCGTTGGGACAAGCTCGGACCTCTGCTCAACTCCCGACATAACATCAGACATCTCCTCCAGCCTTTCCCCTGGCCTGAGGCGCTCCCTGCAGATTCAGCAAGAGAGCACATCCACTTACTCCAAAATAACAAGTAAGCTTAACGTTGTGGCACCCAGAGGTCCTCACAAAACAATTAAACTGTACATTAACGCCTGTCCATCTGCAGTCTGCGGGCAGTAAAAGGGAGAAAATTCCCTCAAATATAAAAGCTTCAGGGTTATGTAAAGACTTGTCTCAATGTAATTGGAAAGCATAATACTCCTATGAGGTGACGTGAGGCTGTAACCAACGTATGCTAAATTGGATCTGGGTATTATTGCTTTCTAAATTATACAAACACACACACGCATACAGGCACGTCAGCAGAATTATTCATCAGTGTTTACAGCCTCTATGTTTAATAACTTTATAACAGCATAATTCTTGCTAGCCCTAATGCTAGTGAGGGATAGGGTGAGCACTATGAGCCCTCGTCTGGAAAAGACGGAGGCTAGCTCTGAGACGAGCAGTTAAACTCCATCATAAAGATTTATTTAATTAGGATGAGGATGACCTCTCTTTCCGGAGCTTCATATGAGCTGTTTTCAGAGCTTTCTTACAGTCAAGTGCAAACGTTATCTGAGCTGTTATGAATAAAACACACGCACTCATTTTTTATAGTGCTGTCAGTAACATTACCATCTCTTTCTATCCGGTCGTGCCCTGGGGACATGGGCTCTTCTGGAGGGCCAGGTAATTGTGTTCTGGTGTACTCTGTCCTCCATATCTGTATGAGGGACACATAACGAGTGGCAAAATTATAGACATAATTCAACATAATAACAAGCACACTCACACTTTCATGCACTCACCTCACAGCGCCGGTGTTATGATATAGTGAAGGTAGTGTTTGTGCGTGCAATGTGTGCGCGTGGAATGAACGCACACCCCAAGTAAAGCACAATTCAGATTTTGTGGCTTTGATTGCGAGGAGGCAGCATGTGGTTATATTAATGCTGAGTTAAAACACTCAGCCGACACACGCTATCTTTATGCTGTTATTAATAACCTCGGTGGACATTCATGCCGGCATGTGTGAGGATAATATCAAAGTAATGACTACATAGTAGAATAGTAGGAAACAAAAACAGATATCTCTGTATACAGTGCTCTGCAAAAGTATTCATACCTTTTGAACTTCTTCACATTTTGTCATATTAATTCTTTCATTGGGATGGAGACATTATACAAAGTTTTCAAATCTTTTAACAAATAAGAACCTCAAAAGACAGACATGCATTTTCAGTCACCCCCATTTAGTTAATAGTTTGAAGAGCTGCAGGCCTTCTAGGAGGGGACTTTTTTTCAGCTTGAAGCATCTAAAGACAGATATCTTGACTCATTTTTTTTTTAAATAAATGTAGCTGAGTGAGATTAAATAGAAAGAACCTTAACTTTCAAACCTGCCTCAGATCTGAAAATGGATTTAGTTCTGGGCTTTAACTAGGCCATTTCAAAACAAGAACATCATTTGCATCAAGCCATTTGATAGCAGCTCTGGCTGTACGTTTAATATTGCTCTGCTTCAGCCTGATCCTCTGCCCCAGTATTTCTTTCAGGACTGTCATGAACTGCATGTTGCTTCATTTATTTGTTTATTTTTGTAACTCTGGCCAATTTCCCCACTCCCGCTAAATAAAAGCATCCCTGCAACATGATGCTGCCACCTCCATAGTTTAGCAAAGAGGGTGATGTACTAGTTTTATGACACGAATTGCTTATAGGTGAAAGAATACAAATGTTATATGAGCGGGGAACTTTCCATGTTTTCTTCCTGCACCAAAGGATCCAGAACCTTTCAGGCTCTGAGCCTCAGAACCGTACTAGAATAGATTCATGACCCAAACTGCTGGTTAGGTACACAAACATTTCTTGAAAATAAATTGTCCATCAGTAGATGAATGAGAATGATTACAACAGCATCAACATCCAAATCTGTTCTCTTTTTATCCATATTTAAGTGGTGTTTTTATCTTTGAACTCTATATCAGATATGTTGAGGTTTTCAAGACTCTTTAAAACTGCAAACAGGACTATGTCTCTTCCATAAAAGCTGGATTTGTAAATTGCTCTACTAATGGTTGTTCTTTCAACTGTCTCACTGGAACTAATAACATTTTATAACCTAAACCTGCTGTAAAACTCTCCAAATATGTATATTTCGTCTTCTATGCCGTCTCAGACAGTCCTTACCCGAATAATGCCATCTGCACATCCGGTGACAATAACATTCCTGGAGTCCCACTCATGTCGCTGTGTGAAGCTGACACACAGGATGTCTGCTTCGAGTCCAGAGGAAGTTCCAGTGCATGCCAGCAGCTGTCCCTTCATGGTCCATAGGTATAGCAGAGGTCCCGCACAGGACACAATCTCACCCTTGGACAAAGAAGCGAGGTGTTGATGTTCGGATATGTGAACACAGAGGAGCGCACGGAACGAGCAAAACACAAACAGGGTATGGTTGCTGTCAGCATGGAGGTTTCCTCCCTTCTCCATGAGAACACACAGAGAGAGTAGACTTACAGTGAGATCATTGATAGCCAGTGCAGAGATGATGCTTGTGTGTCCTGCTAACTGGGTGACATAACTCAGCTCCTCTAAATCCCACAGGATGCAGGTGAGGTCACGGGAGCCGCTCACTATCAAGCTGTGGCCCTCAGACACAGCAAGGCATGTTACCGCATCTGTGTGACCGTATAAGGGCTATAAAACAAAAGAGAGTCAGAGTGAAGCACTGCCATGTTCCCAGAGTGTGCAAACATGCAGAAGGACTCACCTGTCTGAGTCTCATGTGACTGAGTTTGTCCCTGCTGACAGCCACATCCCACACACAGACGACAGTGCTGCTTCCAGCTGTGATGACGGTGGTACTGTTGGGGCAGACGGCGCACAACGTCTCACCCCACTCACACAAACTCTCACTTACTGCAAAGTACTGGTGGAGGAGAAAAAAATCATACTTCTGTTATTGATACTAAATGATTTGAAGAGTTCTTAAAAAACTAATGCACTAAATTTAAGGAGTATTTGGAAAACATTGTGAGATTGACTCTAATATGAGCCCATTCAAACCCATTAAAGAATGAATGCAAGTGAAATAATAGCTTTACTATGAGCTGGATAGAAAGGATAGGAAAGGATTTAGCAATAATACAGGGAAATGTGTGTGATTATATTTAATTGTTTTTTTACAGTATGTAAAAGAAAATGTAATTTGCTTTATATACCAGTTATTTATTTATTTGCAACTCCTGTTGGAATATATTTAAATTGTAAACTTGCATATTTTCTATAATCAGACAGTGCATCTTGCCTTGGAATAGGTACAACAACATTTGGTGGATTGTCCATTTGTAAATAAAAATAAATTATTATCCTTTTTCAAATGGAAAATTAAATTTTAATATTTTTTTATCCCACGTTAGGATTGGAATATTTTATATGAACTGCATTTAATTAACTCCAATTAAAAAAATCTGGTTTACTGAATGAATCAGCAGAGCGTCTTTCAAAACCGATCGATATTTCAAACAGAGTTTTTAAACAGAGCCCAATAAAAGATGAATAATAGCAGCTGATTTCAGGTTTACTGGAATCCTGTTTTCAAAAGAGGATATGAAAAGCTGGCATGTCAACATCTGTACTCAAAGGCCACCAAACATCAATAATATGACATTTCAACTCAAACCCCTGCAAAATGTAGAGTAATTACTTCATGATTTTTAGCAGCAAATATTTCAACATATGTGAGCTTTTGAAAGTAACCATGTTAATCTTTATTTATCTAAACTCCAATTTTTTCACCTTGGTTATTTGAATAGAGGAAAATTCAAAAGTACAGCAATATGCAACTCTAATAAAGACAGAGCTGTTCTTTATCATGTCAAGACCAGTGGAAAAATGTTTTCGGTATAAATCAATCTACATCTTTAGCAAAATATCCTAAATGCTTTTGTATGAAATAACATAGATACAGGAAACCTCTGTGTCTAATCATCTATCCAGTCTGTTGAATATTTCAGATGCTTATTAAAAAAATGTCTATATTTTTTTCTCCTTATAATTTCAGCATGAATTGCAACCTCTGGAACGTATTGTAATATCAGTAATTTAGTTCCATTTATACAATACAATTATGTTAATAAATTGGATTTCTTAAACCCACATTTTATGTTTTAGAGTTTCTTTGAACGCATTCATTTATTGTTCTATCATTTTTATACTTTTATAGTCAATTAATCCTACAATTTTATTACCTCATTAGAGAAGGACCAAGACAAACAAAGCAAATAAAAAAAAAGGAAATAATAATCTAAAAACCCCAAAGCTTTGTAGAGCAAATATTACCAAGATAAAATGTAGATAAGGTATAGAGTGACATTGCCCAACGGAGCTGATTAGAAGAATTTAAGTAATTCTAAAAATGCATGGATCTTTTATGATGATGTCTCTGTGAAGCTCATAAACATACGACTAAGAATTGTAAAAAATCTTAATGTGAAGGATTATAAAACTATTTTGCACTGATAACATCACTGTACAGTTCTGTCATTTCAAACCTCTGAAGAAAACTAGAAAAAGTTGTTTTGTATCTGTTTAGTATGAGAAGTAAACAGACCTTACAAGTTACAGACATAAAATGCATCACTCAGCTCCTGCAACTCAAATAACCATTAGCCATGGCTTCACAAAGGTGAACAGACGCATGTTAAAAGTCCATGTTTCGGTATCTTAAACAAATGATAAAGAAGAAGAAAATAAATCTGTATGACGTCACTTATAAAGTATGGAAGAAAGTTTTGTCTCCTTGTCCTGATGAATATCTTTGTAGAAAGAAATGGGTTTCTTTCTTACCTCCCTGCAAAACCCAGCTTAACTAAAGGATGGAAATTAGCATTAGTGAGAGCTGAACTTTAATTTGGGGAAATCGGATTCATTACAATTGATCAGAAGCATTGTTGACTGAAACTAAAACATTACTTTAAGGCCACTGTACAATACAGTACATACCTTCTCTGTAGCATAGTTTCCAAAGGCACAACTGTTGTCTGGGAATCCCCAGCTGAAGAAGCAGGCAGACGTAGGCGACACCAGTAGTCGCTTTTTCTCCAGGACCAGCACTTCTTTTTCCAGACATAATATCTGACCTACTGGACCTCTTGGCAGCTCTGCAATAACATTTGGAGTGGCTTCATCATTAAGAGCAGAATGACTTGATCTTTTATAAAGCAATCTGTTATTCTATTATAGTGAGATTCTGTGCTGTAATCTGTGAACTCGTACGGCCAAATAAAACCAAAAGCTATTCAAAAGCATCACATTAAGACAGTAGGTCCATAAACTTGTAAAGAATTTTATTAAATTGACCAGAGAAAACTGGGCAATTAAAACAAGATGCAAAAGCTTTGTCCCGGGGGTTGTATGCATCCTACACAGAACGAACGAAAGCAAGCAGGTGTTGGTGAGGAAACTCAGAGGCAGTAATGGTGTCTGTAACTGACCTATTTGAGCAGGAAACGGCTGAAATCATTAGATCAATTTACCAGATCTATGTCTAAAGTCCCTAGAAAGAACCTCCGCCTGCACCGGTCTTAGTGTTCTTTCTCCTATTCATCTCCATCTCCTTATTGATCAGATCAGACACTCCAAGATTTAATATGAAATGTAATATGCAGGAATCTCTCCCTAAGCATTCACAGATTCATCTCCTCTCCCTCAGTGGGCCTGTAGGGATATTCAGATTATTAAATAGAGCTCAGCTGAAGAGTCATCTCCATATTGTAGCTCCAACAGACAGCTTCCTCTACCCTTCTGTAGGATAAATTAATCTATGGGCATTCTCACTGCGTTTCAATCATTCCCTGGAGACCTGAGTACATCCAGTGTATAATAATAGATATATAATGGTAGGGTATAAATTAAAAGAGGTACAACAAATACACTGAGATATGGTATATTCCACAAAATTGAACATGATTATGTGACTATATGTAAATATATGCTAGATGTATTTTTATGATATCACACAGAATTGATTTCAATTATCTTTCAACCAGGGGTGTCCAGATTGTGGCCCATGGGTCATTAAAGGCAAAAAAGAAAACTCACAAAAAGGCAAAAAATACTCTGCAAGTAATGTTAATTATTCTTTTACAAGAATAATTAAAAAGAAGCAAAAATGTTTGTCTGTTTTTTTGTTTTACATAATAATGAAAAAGCGTCAGATGTTTCTTGGCTTCAGGTCAACAGTTATTTAGTAAAACCATCTCAAGGAAAAAAAATCCATCCGTTTAGTTTACTGTTAAAAAAAAGAAGGTAAAAAGAAAAGAAGTTATTTTTTGGTTTCTACAAAACTCAAACCTATGAGGCCAAAAAATACTTTAAACTCGACAATTCTGTTCTGCAAGACAAACTTTATAAACCGCTGCTTTATACTGTTAGGACAGCAAAGCTAAAAATACTAAAATAATACGTCAGAATTGTTTAAATTAAAGAGACGTCGCCTTAAAAAAAGATATTCAAAAGTTTAAAACAAGTGACCAGTTGAGATAGAAGGATATATTTTAATAATACTAAACTGAAATCATCTTGCAGCCCATCCTGCTCTAACAGGCCTTCTGAGGAACGCAAAACCATCTACATATACCCTTCATACACGATCCAGAGATTTTTATCTGTCTCTTTAGCAGAACAGTTTTGTCCTATAACTACAGAGAAAGACCTCAGGGTACAGACCACCACACAGAACCACCATAACCTCCATTCCTAATGTGAGCAGGACGTTGTGTTGTTTTGCCTGACATCAGAAATATCTTCTCTGATGTGAATCTCTTATCACTTAGCAGCTCAGAGAGTTAATAGGAGGGGTTGACTTTAACCCCCTTGCTTCATGTTATCTTCAGAAAGTGCCAGATTGTCATCTGGTCCAATTTAAAATGTTACCAAAAAAAGGGTATAGTACCTTGACCTAAATATAATCAAAATCTGTGGACGGACTTTAAAGAAAACACGACGTGAGCATCAAGGTAACCGATTTTGCTGAAACTGAAAGGCTTTTGCTGGCAAAACAGTCAAACAAAAATCAAACAAAAGCAGCAACAAGCGTCAGCAAATTTTAATTAGTACCCAAAGGAAATTACTGAGCACAGACAAGAGTGCCAACACATTTATTCTTACTTTAAAAGCAAATTATGAGAATTCAATGAAATCTCCTCTGAAGCAAAAGAAAAGACGACATTCATAGAAACACAAACTAAAGCCCAAACCCAGTCTGCTCCTAAAGCTAACAGCACACCTGACCTGACTGTAGTTGTACCTCTGAGCGGTTCTGCAGATGACTTTAGTTTATCCAGTTGGAAAAAAAATGGAGTCGGATGAGAAGCTGAAGAACCGTCTTTCTTAGAACCACTGCGAGGAGGATGAGGTTTGGTAAAAAGCTATGGGAACAGTATAAAATATTAACTGCAAAGATTTCTTTTTACGTATATCATTGCCTGCAACAAATAAGTAAATACAATATAAAGTTATTACCTGTCTGGGAATCTGGCCAAAGTTGCTAACATAGCCTAGGATTGTACTCTTGATCATGGGATCTTTTGCATATTGTCGTCCTTTCTGGGCATAGAAATAAGGGTGGAAAGTATTCACACTTTCCACTGCAGCTGAACCTTGTTGTCTGTATCCAAAGATCAGATCGATCCACAGGTGGAGGCGGGAGCTCACATAGTCACTTTCCAGGGCCTAGCAGGAGTTGGAGCACAACAACCAACTAGTAAAGCCATATTACAGAAGTTCTGATGCAATCTGCAGATATTAGAAGCATTGTAGGACAGAAAACACTGCACACACTCGTAATATCAAAGTTTACACCATGCAAAACTTCTCTGAAAAAAGTAAAGGTGATGATATTATACAGGTGCACAATGATTTCTTCTTAAAGTCAATTTAGCAGTCCAGAAAGTGGAGAAGGCTTAAGAGCTGTGTTATGAGCTTATCCTCATGTTCGAATTAGAGAATGATTTGGCTGGAATTAGCCAGAGATTGGTTTCGAGGAGTTAATAAGGGAAAGTGGGCATTATGACCAGCTACTTCCTTGCTGTAATAAACCCATACTGAAAAAGAAAACATTACAAGGATATTTTGTCCTGAGTTAATTTGTCTGTGGGAGAAAAAAAAAAAACAATCTTCTGAAGTCACTAATTTTATGAGAATGGTAGAGAATATGGGAAGTTCAGTAGATTATAGAGTGATAAGCATCACAGATGCCCAGGAATGAAAAAAGGGAAAGTCACACATAAAAAAATTCATAGCAACAAAGAAACACAATACCCTCCACATAGAGGGGAAAAAAAAGAGTCTGACAGAGAGAACATTCAGCCAATTAACAGCTGGCTGAAATAATGGCTTTATGAAAAAAGAGAAAGTCTTGTGCCTGCATGAATCACTTTAAATAGGAATACTGTCAGAATCAAAAACATACATACATGGATATTTATGAAAAGGAAAAAAGCTAGGCATTATGATAGAGAACAAGACAGATCACATTCACTGAACAGCTGAAAGAATCGGAAGAATAAAACCCTGACTGTTAGAAAACACTCTCATAGTGTGGCTGAAAGAATGAGGGCAAACAGCTATACTGTCTAGTATACAGTGGACATTTGTTTAGAGATACCAAAATGGAGAACCTTCTTTCTAAATAAATCAGACTGTATTGACAAACATTAGGGCCTCTTGGGAAACATCTCGCTAAGAACCGATCAGGCTGACCAATTGGAACAAAGGAGCCTAGTGAGGTCAGGTGTTACTGACCTCTCGATGGATCCTAATGAACTCCTGGGGGTCACCTTTTGCCCATGGAGGCAGTTCAACATCTCCCAGAGCGGTGCCGTCCTCCATACAACCTGAAAACATGTAGACATATAACATCAGGCTGTGGGAACCTCACTGCAAACTGTGCAGCTTTAAAAAAAAAGATGCAAGATGTGTTTAAAACTGTGTGTTAATGCAGAAAAATATGGAAAGAATATTGATGTTAAATATCACGGATATAATTTGGATTCTTGTTTGTTTCTGTTATACGAGCTCTAGATTTAACTTGGATAAAGAGGCAAATTTTCATAAGACAAAACCTAAGGTATATAATCCTAGATGCATTTATTAACAACTGTGGTAAAAATAGGAGGAAAGACATCAAAGAAATTCCTCTTTAATTGGAAAATTTGAAGTTCTTTTTTAAGAACACATCAACCTGCTCTTAGGATTATCAACCTTTGAGATATCCAATAATGATCCTTTTTCATTTTGCTTCTGGAGTTCAGAGTTCATAATACCACACTTATGACCGCATCAACAACGGACATCTATGAAAAAAATCGAAGACCTCCCCAATTTATCTATACCTTCATTAACTGAGTAAATATATTTGGTTTTTGCACATCTACAGTCTAAGCAATAACATTATAGAAGTTGTATGTTGTATCACAGTAGGCACTTTAATGACAGGTTTTACAGCCTTTTACTTTTATTGCGCACCTGTTTGAGTTGTCTGTTTCAATGTGCTTTAGACTCCGCCCCTTAACAATTGCAAGTAATGTTAAAGCTCTATCCCCAGACCAGGACCTGTAAGCTTGGAAAGTGTGGATCCAGGAAGTTAAAATTACACAAATAAAACTGCATCAAAACTTACAGATGGCGATGAAAACAATGACATAAACAGATGACGGTCCAGCCCAAAAATGATCTACTGTATGTGTTAAGTCATGATGTATAATGCTCTATTGAATCATAAAGGCATTTACAGAATGGGATTATGTCACCTCCAAAAAACCTAAAGACATTTTATCCTTGCCAGAGGTGCAAACAAAATTAAAAACTTTTGACCTTTGTTGCTGGTGGATACAATGCGAAAAGAAAAAAAAAAAGCAGAAGCAAGATGCAAAGACTCATTTTTGTAGGTGTAGCTTTCAGAAAACATGATTACAGGACATTGAGAAACACTGATGTGAATTATATATATCTACAAAGATGTTTGGTTGAGCTGTTTACTGTAATTTGTGAAGCAATTTCCCTTATTGGTTTCGATGTGTTTTTTTGTTGAAGAATTTGTGCTTTAATAAAGCAGCCATAGTAAGTTTAAAGGTTTTCCCCGAGGAGTTATAACTCATGTGGTGGCTTGGTTTGGTGTCTATGGAAGGAAGGGTAATGTATGTGTTAGAACACAGAAGATCTGATTCTGTACAGAGTATGAACAATCGGAGCATTTCCAAAAGTGAACTTAGGTTGATAATCAGATGATAAAAAGGTTTGATTTTAATAAAGTTTTAGTAATTTTTTTTTAATAAATAGATTTCTAGCTCAAAGTGACAACATTGCAGTGATTTTAAAGTTAACATTTCTACATCTACAAAGGAAAATGAGATTATGGGTTTCATAGGTCAAGCATGTTTTTTAGGCTGTAGTGGCCTTCATTTTTAATGTTTTTCAAAAGTTGGCGTACAGGAGATGTACGCTTTCACCCAGACGAAACCATTGAAGGAGCTTCTGTTCCTGGTAACAATATGTACTCTGTTTTCACACCCTAGCTTGTAAAACTGGCTCATAGCAAATCTGTTTGGCTGTTTAGAAATTGGATCTATTTGTCTTTCTAAAGTGCCTTAATAGCCTCATACCTACAATGTACGTAGCTCACATAAGAAATATGATTTTTATTCAAGTGATGAAGCTCACTAAGCACGAGTAAAGCATGTTTGTGTTTGCTGCTGCCTTTTAATGCTTTTTAAGCTTATTAGCAGCAAAGCCTTTGTAGCAAACTGTGTTAAACACAAATGTAAACACAGTTATTCTAAAATGTAGCCTGATCGTGGATTTAAAAAGAGTTTCCTGGGGTTTAAATCTAAAGCTTACACCTACTATTACTCTCCATTACAATTCCATATCATTCACTGTGCCGTATTTAATAGATTTAAGGAAGATGAAGATGCTATGATATGGTTGCTATCCTTTCGATTATCTGGTTCTCTTTTGACCCTATGTGCTATAATATTGAGAAAAACAATCAAAGGCTTTTTGACATCATGTCTGAGTTTGAAATTATCTGTTCTGTTCAACTGTAAATTAAATGAAACTGACTAATAAATGACACAATTCTTTCCTTAAATATTTCACAGAACATGAGTGATGGGGTTTACCATGTTACGGCTGCGGTGGGTCTCTGCCTTTTCTCCTTTTAGGGTCCTGGAGGCAGGCCTTCTGCAGGTGTTATGTTTTTCCCTGATCGGTGCTCTGCTGCTTTAAAAGCTGTCATGCTGCAGCAGTCAGGAGGCTTTTTTCCCCTCTCCCTCCTCAGAACCTTAGTTGGTTAGGTTTGGATCTTATGGTTGAGTTTTGTTAGGTTTGTTTTGTGTTGGCTTATTTCTAAGTGGTTATGGGTTTTGTATTAATCTATTTTGGTTTCTTACTTCAGATAATCCCTTTTCAGGTTTATTTCTTTAACATAATTTAATAAATTTCATTTTTTATTAACTTAGAAAATCCTTGTGTGGTCTCTATTAATGTTACCCCACCAAACGAGCCAGGTGGACGTAACAACCAACAAGATCAAAAAATGAAGCACAAGTTAACATTTGGAGCAAATGTGATCCGTTTTGTGTGACAGTTTGAGTTTTTATACTATGTTTGAATTAACTCATATATACTTAGCAACCCATTCTGTTCAAGAGTGGGTAATTTGTGTGTTTTTAATTTTCATCACACATGTATCAAATATTACTGTAAAAATATATAAAACAGAAAAAACAGCGTAAACGATGATCAAGGTTGTAATAACAACAAAATTATAAAATGGCCAAAAGATTGAGAGAATGAAGCTCAGTATATGATATCTGTTGATAAACCTCTGCAACCAGTTCACACCTTTCAAATAAACAAAAGTTTAAACCAATTGATCAAACTTCTCTGATCCCATAATTATCTACAGCTCAGTTAGAACAAATTGGATATTTTACACTTTTAGCCCCCTGCCTTTTCAAATCCAGAAACACAGCTTGTAGGTTTGGTAATATAAACGCAAAGAAGCTTTTAAGAGCCTGACCCAGCTGGATGTGGTTGGAGTTGAGCAGAAAGTCTGGCAGGTAGAAGAACTCTGGTATCAGTTCTCTGACGTCTCCCATGTTGTCTCTGGAGGAAGACTCCCACTCTTTTCTTATACTGTGGAACATCCGCTCAGGGATATCGAACCCTCCCTATGACGGGATGAGAAACACCAGTCAGACATCTAGCACACTGCTAGGCTCAACTTTCAAGTTGAAAAAAAAAAAAAAAAACCCAAACAAAACAGTAATTCTATGAAATAAACCAAATATTACGTTGCTCACATAAACACTGGATATTTGCTGCTATATGTAAAAAGCTTTTCATCATCATGTAAAATTCTTTAATTCCAGCACAAATCTCATGAGAAGGAATGTAATTTGAAATAAAACAATTACCTCAATGAATGAAAATAGCATATACAGCAGTAAACTCAGTTAAAGATGCAAATCCAGTTATGGATATTACTGCACGCCGTTATGTGCTTTAGAAGACAAAAAGGCATCCCAGTTCACCCGATGAACATCTTTATTGCTTTATTCAGACTATCAAATATGCATGCCTTTTCATTATAATCAACCGGATGCTCGACTTTCAATTGCCAACATCTGTGGCTATTTGGATGGGCTTCTTTTATGTGCTGTTTGTAATTATTTGCATATATATTAAAAATCTCTATAATCTGCTTTCAGAGTGAAAAGTAGACGGTTGAAAACTGCTTATATTAAATCCATGGTATTAGCAAAATAATGTTGGAAAATAAGTTTAAAAATAACGTGATGATGAATGTCAATAAGGATCCAGAGCACTTTGTTTGCAGTGGACAAATGAAGACATCACAAAACAGACTTCAGTTGTTCCATGAATAAAAACAATGTGCAGGTAGTAACATAATTGTTTTCTTTATATAACTCACTAATACAGCAACTGATGATTAAGTCCAGTAGAAATAATTATCGCTATTCATTTTTTTTCCTCTTAAATTCTTTAAAGCTTTCCTTCTAAGAGAATAAAAAGTCTTGCTCAACTATGACCACTTTTACACCTTTTCAAACCACAAACTTTTGGGTTTTAAATCATATGCTGGTTATATGCTGGTTATACACCATATGATTTTCATCATAACATTGAAAAAAAATATAGTGGTAACAACTGCGCTGAGAACTGCTAATAAATGGGCCTAATAATGTAACTTTGACACATTTTTTATAGGTATAGATATTAAGAGTGTTGTTTGCAAAGTACATACAGGGATGTAAAAGACTGATCCACTCTGAGAATTATGCAACACCAACCCTAACACCAACTTATAACAGCGAGTTATTTGGAAGCTCCACAGCTTCCAAATGGTGCTGCCCCACAAACAAAGAAAAAAGGATCAGACTTTGGATTTCTGAATCAAGTCCTATCAAGGATGACCTGCCCTGTCTGCACCCATCAGACCAACATGTATGATCAGAGCAAACAAACTACATCATGGAGTATCGACTAGAGCTGCCAACAGGTGTGTCTCCATGGTTTCTTCATGCACCTGGATCAGATTTTGATACACTGCTCAAGGAAACTTTGTCAAACATATTATTTTGGTTACTTATTATGAAAAAATATATCTGCATTTGATAGACCAAGTTAATTTAAATAAAACTCTGTGATTAATTATTGCACCATTTTTATTGAACATGTTAGGCTGCGGAGGGGTAGTTCAACACATTTTTGACTCTGTAGTGCTAAAGACAAATGCTCTCGAAAGTTTTCAGTTTCAATGAAAAAAAGCTTTAAAAAACATCTAAATGTCCTTCCACTTCACAGTTATAATCCACTGTGTACATATAAGGCTGTGCAACATGGCTGAAAAATATGTCACTGTATAAGCCTTAAGTGGGCATCAGTAATTATTGAACTGATTTTTGTTTTATATTTTTAAAAATAAGATATTAAAATATAACTGGAACCTTAATCCTATTTAAAACCATCCCTACTACTTTGCTTTGCTTGGCCAGGAGAGGTTTAGAGTAAAGGATTTTACCTACATCCCCCAGAATGCCGTGCGGTTGTGATCAGATAAACAGAGCTGGCAGCTGAAGGAGGAACAGCTTATCCTGCTCTCTCCCGTCCTTACTGATAACTTTGCCTGTGAATTATTTT